>JAVTVY010055329.1:0-30630 GCA_036873755.1 Hanleya hanleyi
CTGGAACTTGTCCACCAATAGTTCTGTACTAGCCGCACTGACTTGCTCTAAATACTCCATCATCCGGGAGATCAACTCATGGGAATCTCCCGTGGACACGAAACACACCGGTGCAGCGTCATAGCCAGGTACGTTGCTGGAAATACTGACACTCAGAGGAATATGGCGCTGCGTCCACTGCGTTTTCGCTGAAAACATGTCCATGGGCTCCAACAGGGCCTCAAAATCGTAACACGCCCGGAAGGGGAAATAACGGTCCGCCTCCGGTATCATCACACCCTCATCGGCCAGTTCCTGAAAAATAGTAGGTGCATTATGATACACTCCACCCGGATATACTCGCTTGACACTGTTGTCACAGATTTTCTCGTGGCGATGTAAGTTGTAAGACTTTTTAAACACACGATGGCATTGGGCACAACTGAAAGACTGAGCGTACTGGCTCATATTGTTAATGAGCGAAAAATGACTCACGCCATTGTCGTCGAACACATTGACTTTCATCGTAGCAGCATACCGTTCTGTTGATCGCCGAACCAATTCAGCCACAAATGTATCCTCGTCCTCGCATCGTAATCGATAGACAAAGATATTAATGTCGAACAGTGTTTCCACGTCATCCAAATTCTTAAAAGGCACTCCACGGAAGTGCCGCGGGTCAATGTCTTGCGCCTGTAAAAACTGTTCCCAATAGTCATCGGCCACTGTGTCACAAGCCTTGGGGTCACACTCGTCCAGATGCACGGCCAAACACCGAAACAGACATTTCCGGTCTTTGTAGGGTCCCTTTATCCCTGCTGTTAATGCATACAGGCCGTGTCGATGAAGCAACCAAGGGGGTAGTAGTACAGGAGCACCGATAGGATGATCTCTCATTTTCGTGACGAAAAATGTGACGTTAGTCACCATTTCCACAAGCCATTGGGTATTGGGGCGTTGCAACCGAGCCCATTCCAATGGATCCAACGTAGTCAATTGGTCGATGAGTGGCTCCAGAGAAATCGCATCCGTCACCGTGAACGGCTGGTCAAACACATAGGTATTATTGCTGGGATAATAATACCGCATCTGGTCCGTCTCCTTGTGCCGTAAAATGTACCCGAATGTCATATTCAACTTGAACGCTGTCACCTGATCTCTGAAAATGTTCTCGGCATAGGTAGACAGATACGTGAGGTCCTGCAGCCGAAAGTTATACAAGTCCAATAGACGACGGTCACGGTGAAACAATGGCGTATGGTAGCCCAGTGACGTTGATAAATGCCCCTGACACGCTCGTCTTCAGGCAAGACTTCAACCGGAGGTGCTGCTGGGTCCCAGGGAAAATCTTCTCCACGTCTCATGCTTTTCGTCTCATACAAGCGGATAGGCAAGCAGGCAGGCAGGCAGGGAGGCAGGCAGGCAGGTCAGGTCAGGTAAGTCAGATTGCAATAAGTCACAGTGCTACGCAGAGTAGTGCAATGAATACACCCCTGCCCTAAACATCGACTCCTTTTATACGTTTTTCTACAATCCGCCATCTTGCACTCACCTCCCACCACCATACAACCACAGGCCGCCATCTTGCACCCACCTCCCACCACCATACAACCACAGGCCGCCATCTTGCACCCACCTCCCACCACCCAACCACAGGCCGCCATCTTGCACCCACCTCCCACCACACAACCACAGGCCGCCATCTTGCACCCACCTCCCACCACCATACAACCACAGGCCGCCATCTTGCACCCACCTCCCACCACCATACAACCACAGGCCGCCATCTTACACCCACCTCCCACCACCATACAACCACAGGCCGCCATCTTGCACCCACCTCCCACCACCCAACCACAGGCCGCCATCTTGCACCCACCTCCCACCACCCACATGCCGCCATCTTGCACCCACCTCCCACCACCCAACCACACCCCACGTGACATCAATACTCGCTTCTGATTGGCTGACGCGTGACGTCACAAAGGTCATATGCAAATTTCTCAGGTCAAATTCACTTTCGCGCATGCGCAGTGAGGCGCCATTAACTCAATTGACTCTTTGTATACTACTAATGAGTGAGTGAGTGAGTGAGTCCATCCGAATCATTTCGTTCGCAAAATAAGGAGAACCGTTGACATTAGAACCTTGATTTTTGTCATGAACGTGCATTAGGGGACTGTTACCAGCAAATTCTGAGCTGACTTACTTTTCATGACTATTTGATCTACTTAGGTGACCTATAACATTACGCTTGGACCTCCAAGTCATCTTCCTTACCCTACTGCGTAGGTCCTGTGATGTTATTTACACTACTCATGTATGTATTGAACCAAAATGATACTGCGAAAGATGCAATGTTACGGCGGATATAATGACTTCGAAAACATTAGATTCATTCTGGAACAAGGTGTCATATTGTAGATATATACAATTTTCCATGCTAAAATGTGTACGAGAAACCAAAGACAGAAGAAAGACCAATTACAAACGTTAGTCGATGCTGTTTCACGTGACTTTGGACACTGAACGTTTACCATATAAAACCTGGGCGTTTTATGCCGAATTAAAGAAATAAAAAATAATCGGTTTCACAAATGTAACAGCTAAAGCAGTTTCGCCTGTTTAAAGGTAACTGTATCAGAATGAGCAGTTCCTGCCTACACCAGACGCGAGTGAGTGAGTGAATAGGAGTCGGCGTCGTTTTCATTTATTCAGTCATATCACGACGGTGCCTACATGTGCCAGAACACGAGAGCGTCCACAGCTCCTATTATCATGAGCACTGATCAACCCAGCCAGTACAGCACCCGGTCACCCATTCCAAGTATTGACCGAGCTCAACGCTGCTTAACTTCGGTGATCTGACGAGAACCGGTGTGTTCAACGTGATGCGCCATACCGCTCGTATTGGATCTCACTTCTAACTTTGCATGCCCACAAGCGTCAGATCCGACATTCGGTAGTCATTTTTCTAAGTCGTTTACTAGAGTATAACCTTTCTCATTGGAGCAATATGCAAGAGGTGGGAAAAACTGACGACGTCTGGCGACTAAAATGCAACCATTTGACTCTACAGGAAATCTTCCCTCGGCCATGCTTTGATTTTGACTGTCCAAGTTTTGTATAACACATTAATTAAACGCAACAGTAAAAGGGTGGTGTAAAACGATGCCGGCGTACTGACAAGAAAGTCATATGAACCCACAGATAAATATGCTGACTGCATATTTCTTAAACATCACAAGAACCAAAAGTGAACCCTGTGATGCTTTGTATCCCAGCCACGCTTTTATTGTAGCTGTTCATGTGGACATATCGAATGACATGACCACATGGCGCCTAGCACCGGCTTGAGAGGTATTAGATACAAATATTTCAGGGCGATGATGTAACCCTATCACGTCACATGTCCAAGCCCCGGGTCCATTTCGTCAGTTCCAGACACACACATCGAGCGAGTTTTATCACAGCTAAGCAGGTGTATGATTGGCCACCACGTACGGAAATCTTCCTAAATATGCGATGGCTTGCACCGGAAAAGATTCCGACAGGGGAAAGTCGCATTGCTCGCGACAAAGGAGACTGAATTTTTCTAAATATTTCACGATCTTTCTCTACCCATTGTGTTGGGGGACATGTGGAAACAATGGCGGATTTTTGCCTGGGGGTACTTGGTATAATAACGGAATTTCTGTCGTCTGAACATATCCTTAATATCGGTTTCAAAGTGACGAGCGGAATTTCCCAAACTGCTTCGAGCAAAAGTATTTTGCAATTTTGTAATTTAGTTCTCGGATGGCACACATGACAGAGTTATCCGGTTTGGCGTAAATATAGCCTATTACTTTTTGATGAATTCTTAGACCCGAAGGGTGTAAGTGGCATAACCTATATCTAGCTTGCACTAAACCCAGGAATTGGCACATGCCAAAATCATTCGAAGCCTTCAAATACAAAATCGACGAGAAGTCTTTACGACACACTCATGCAGTCCCTTTATTTGCATACAGCTAGAGGCAAATATAAGGGAAGCAGAATCGTTCATTTGTGTATGGCACATCTGATTGGATACCTTTAGAATATACTTCAACTGGTCTCGTTATTTCACAACCGCCTGATGTTGTCTCCACCATTTTGCAAGGAGAACAATTCCGTCTATGTCGCGTCCGTAGAGATAGACCGGATGCAGAACAGTATCTTCCAGAATGTGAAATCAGATACCTGTCCTTTCAACCCTGGTTGTTTGTATGTGCGTTCTGTCACATCTTCGCTATTCACGATTTCGACGTATTGACAACTTTTGTGTTTTGCATACATTTACCAAGGATTCACCCCACAAATTGTACAGCACAAATTGTACGTCGTGAAACTGAAATAAAAGAGAACAACCTAATACAATCTTTAGATAGCATTCTTTTCCTGCAGTCTCATTTACAGGTGTACATCATTATCCGTGTGAGTAGTCGGCTAGTGTATTAAAGGGAACGTAAACTCTGTGGTAAAACACCGCGGGAATTATACAAGAGTCCCCACAGATTAAAAAAATCGGGACAAAGATTTTTTTTTGATTTTTTCCCAATGAATGAGAAAGACGCAAACATAGAAAATACTGTGATTTGGAATTTCTTGAGGGCGCCGCCATGTTTATTTTGGGCAGGATTTTTAAGGTTATACCAAATGACTCTATACTACTTTGCATTAAAACATACCCAGTAGTGTTCCAAACAACAAATTAGTATTTTTTTCTGGAATAATGTCGTCGAAGTGGATTTTAGGACACGAATAGCACACATGTGGGGAAAACGTATTGGAGCCGTGACCTCTGGTGCCAATCTCGAAACCAGAGCCATCCGGTCCTGTCCTCCCTACTAGGCTCTGGGACGGCGCTCAGCAGTACGATCGGTCATTGGATAGCACACAAAACTCTAGAATTTAGAACATAACGAGAGCGTATCTGTGGAGATCAAGCCGACGTCCCGACGTCATGGATGTTACGAGCGCGTCTGAAAGATGACGTAGCCTACCAGAACTCTTTATGCATTCTTGCGAAAGATTTTCTATTCTGACGTCATGACGTTATGACACTGGCCATGCAAGTGACTTATGAATGACGTTTCATAAGGAATTGGATACGTTCCAATGGAACCGGAAGAGAACACGTGAACGAATTTTGCAATGTATTATGGGACCCACTTTCAGTGAGCGTGGTCCCAGGGGTTCGTCGGAGCGGCCAATTTTCCAGCGGAGAGCGACCCCTGGTGGCGAGGTTGCTCTGGTGCATGACGTCACAAGGTTCAAGGTTCAAGGTTCTTTATTTGCTGATCACAGCGCCCGTTATCGAGCAGATATACAATCAAGCGAAGATAATTAAGTATATATACATATAGAATAACCTAGTTGATTAGAAATAATTTGATTTACAGAAAAATAACAGTCGTGATACAAGGAACAATAATGCCAGGAGCAGCGATTTCGCTGGCATTTTACAATAAATTATGATCTTACTGACTAGTATCTGTTTGTAACACTAAAAACGTATATTAGCTAACATCTGTTATTCCTGTACCAGTAACACATTTGTCATGTTTAGATGCCGAACCATCAATCATATTGCTACGTGCGCTCATACAATCATGAACAAACTTACCTAAATTTTTCACAATAATTGGATCCTCGCACGATAAGAGCCAAATAAATTTGTTTGAAATATCGAGTTGAGAAAAGTTGGCATTCATGCTATCACATTTAAATAGAAATATGTCCCGAAAATTATCATATTTATTACATTCCATTAAAAAATGGAATTCATCTTCAACCTTACCAGCATTGCAAAGAGTACATAAACGCTTATCTGCTGGTACTTTGGCAAATCTACCTTTCTCAATCTGAAGGTCATGGCTACTTGTTCGTAGCTTACATAAGTCACTGCGATGATCTCGATTCAGAATAGATAAGTAAGGTTCCAACACAAAATTTAGCTTGAAGGTTCTATATGTTCTGAGTTTGTTACCATACGCTACGTTGGGACGGTCGGTAAACAGTTGTTCATTCCACCAGTTACAAAATACAGAAGAGAAACTTCTTGCAGCTTTGGAAACTAAGCTACCAACAGATAAACTTTTTTTCTGTTCGTATAAATGACTTAGATTTAAGAATGACAATATACATTTAATACCCGTTACCCAGGTCTTTTTTCCTTGGGTGTCCAATTTGATAGAAAAATCAAAAGCTTTCTTTAATAACGTATCATCAGGCATTTCAAATAAGCGACGCCAGTATTTAAGCATTGAACAAATAACATCAATTAGCATAGGACGTCGACCGAGTTCACCTAACACAGCACAATTTGTACATTTGGAGTTGACCCCAGAATGTATTTACAGTACTTCAAGTTAAGTCTTTCAAGTGGTTCATTCTTAATATAGTTATCTAAAAATGATTTTTTACTCAATTTTGTAACAATGGATGATCCCCATATTTCTGAACAGTAGAGTAAAATAGGCTTAATAGTATGATCAAATATATGCAAAGAAGTGGAGATTCCAGGAGGGTTACATGAAAAACATTTTCGAATTTTGAAGAATGCCTTAGATGCCTTGCCATTCAGTTGAACTTTGGCCAATTTCCACGTTCCAGATGGGTTAAATGTAATTCCTAAATATGTGTACGACTGTACTGTTTCTATTTGGGCATCACCAAGACAGAATGATTTTGGAGATGTTCCACTTTTACAGTTAAATATCATACATTTAGTTTTAGCTATGTTCACTTCCAGACTCCATTTATCACAGTATAATTGTAGTTTATCAAGGGATAGTTGTAAACCTTCCTTACTGTCAGACAATAGCACAACATCATCTGCATACAATAAACAATTGAGAGGTGTGGTCCCAAGGAATACCGGGTCACATGAATTATCAAATATGGATGGTAGATCATTAATGAAAATCTTAAAAAGATTTGGGCTTAAATTGTCGCCCTGACGAACACCAGTGAATGATTGAAAAAAGTTTGTCAGTGCACCAGCAACCTTTACACATAGCATATTGTTATTATACATATCTTTTAAAATCTTGTAAAATTGTCCACCTATACCGATCGACTGCAGTTTGTAAAAAAGACCCGTATGCCAAACCTTGTCAAATGCTTTCGAGAAATCAACGAAGCAAGCGTACATTGGTTTGTGTTCAACCTGTTGGTATGAATCTACCAATGTTTTCAAAACAAACATATGATCAGAGGTCCTCGCACCTTTAGTAAAGCCCAATTGTTCTTTTCTAATGATATCGCGAGAGGAGAGAAAATTTTCCAACCTGTTATTAAGAACTGAGTTGAATAGTTTGCCAATATTACTGGTTATAGTAATTCCTCGATAATTGGAGGGGTTTTTCTTAGTACCAGACTTGTGAATAGGAGAGATGTAACCTTCACTCCAGCATCGGGGATAAACCGCATTGCATGGAGTAAGTAAGGTTAAATAGTTTTTGAATGCATGAACCAAGACTGGTATAGCCATATTTCAGCATTTCGTTACAGATACCATCTAGGCCACATGCTTTTTGTGTTTTGAGTCCTTTAATTGCCTTACTAATTTCATTTTCTTTTATTCTATAGTCTAACTCACTGAAATTAGTTTGCTGTTCTAGATGTTGTAAATTTGTATCAATGAAATTCTCAGTTGAACTGAATTTACTTTTTACATTTAATTTCTCAAAATGTTTTAACCATTCATCTGGTGATACATTTTCTGTATCTTCCTTTTTTGGATTGTCATTCTCTTTAAGTTCTTCCAATATTTTCCAAAATTCTTTCGGCTTATCGTCGACTAAATTGTCTAGATTGTTAATAAGCCTGTTTCTATATTTTCTCCTTTTATATTTCCTTGCTTTTCTAAGATCTTTTAGAGATTTAAAGTACGAAGATCTAACACATGGTACCTTTGGATATATAGATAATAGATACGCTTTGTACTTTGTGCTACTTTTAAGACTTTGCAAAGTTTTATCATACCACCTTGGTTTCTTTTTAGTAATTATACGAGTTTTTCTGGCTCTATTAGACTTAATGCATTTCAAGGCTATGTTCCCAGCAGTTTTAAGGATATTGTTAAAATCATCTGCTGCACAGTCAACCTGCTCTTGGGAGTATCTGTTTTCAAGAAATTTATCAATAGCATTTTGAACTGGATGCGAACATAAAGCATCTTGGTATTTGTGAAGTGAGTCCTCTGACCATATGTATCTAGAAGGCATAGGCTTTAGGTCATTCTTCAAAATTTTTATATGATAATTTACGCGTAGCATAAATGATAATTGACAGTGATCGGACAGATAACCTGTAAACCTGTGTACATGAAAATACGATATTAATTTTAGCAAAGTATCTGATACGACAGTATAATCTACAACACTGCTGCCACCTGGTTGATGACAGGTGAAGTGTCCAATTGTGTCACCGACTGTTCTGCCGTTTAAACAACCTGATTACGATTGCGCCCTAAACGCCATAGTCTATGACGTCGGGCGTTGTTACGGAAGATTCACCCAACTATGGAAGTTCTAGCGTGATGTCGCTGACATTTTGACGTCACAACAGGCATTTGATCGAGATCGTAATCAGGTTGTGACGTCACAGGTCAAGCGGTCACAGCTTTCGCCGTTTTGAAAGGGGCATGAAATTGTCGCACTTTACTGCTGCTATTTCCAACCTTGAGCAGTTTGAAAACATACAAAAATGTAAAACAAGTCTATATAATCACCTCTACAACAATTTAGCACAAAAAAGTAGCAGATTTTGAGACCATTTTGTATAACCTTTAAACCAATGGGAAAGCGTAAAATTCGGTTGTGCCGATAATCTTCAACGTCATGGGACATTCTCTGCGCCGGGATAACATGGCCGCACATGGTCGTTTTTATGCACTTCTCCGTTCCCCGACTGACAGATGCAATGTAATAGATTAGTTTTTATGTAGAATACGGCCTGATTCTAGCAGATATTCTACCACGCCGGACTGCTCTGCATTTGGCTGTCACACTGTGCCAGGTAATCCCGACACGTCGCACTATCATCCTCGTTCATGTTTGTAAGCTACGGTCTCGAATACTGCACCTCTGCCAATTGGCGCGTTTTTACCTCCAGAGGCAGAATAACTAGTGCACGCTGACGTCACGATTCTTCAACCATGGCGGCATCTATGTTGTTCCAGTGTAGCGAAATTAAAACATTTAGTACTGCTTAAAAAAAAATGTAAAAAAATATCTGATATACGATTTGGATTCTATGAGGAAAAAGCCTTACCTGGCCACGCACGTTCACCAGAGTTTACGTTCCACATAAAACGGTCAACCATAGTCTTGGTATAATATATCGTGGATTGAATAATCGATAAGTGCCTTTAATACAAAATGATATGTGACATAATCCTTGTAATGAAACAAATCTTGGTAAGAGCACATTTATATACGGAATATATGTGGGAAGTCTAGTTAGGCACACATGCGTTTGTATATAAGTCGAATAAATTATTGCGAAGTCATTTGTTTGTGAAATTCTGTTAATTCTATGGGGATCAAGATTTTACATACCTTATACGTTTATCATTCCGCTGGGAATGTTTGTCGTACAGATACTTGGATACCTGTCTATGATATTGATTGATATTGATTGTATTGATGGAATAGATTATTCTTCGTTCGATATATCCGAGTAGAATGGTGACTGATTGATTGAAATTGTAGTTTTCGTCCCGCTACATCTGTATGAGAAGCGGCCCGAAGACTACAATCGTGGTCAGTCAGTCAGTCACCATTCTACTCGGAAACGTCATTGACCTCGAATCTATGCTATATTTAAGAAATAATTCCTTGTTTACTGTGGTAAAACAACTAGAATAGATCGCGATGCCATGGGGCGAGTCTAGGTTTGATCACGAAGGCCGTAGGCCTGGGTGATCAAACGTGAAGACTCCTCCCATGGCATCGCGATCTATTCTGGTTGTTTTACCACAGTAAACAAGGAATTATTTCTATTCTACCATACTGAAAACGGCACAATGTGAATATCTTTCCTGAAAAGAAAGATATTCTCGCGTATTTAAAACTGGATTAACACCCCTATACCTGGCAAAAAATGCTTTGGCCCGCCAATTAATCGAAGCAAGCAACACCTGCAAGTCGCGTGCCTGAAATCGACACGAGTTGGAGAGTCCACAGTATGACAGTTATAGGGGCGTGCTAAAACGCCATCAACGATCAAAATGATGCAAGCGTGACCCTTGGTTTTATAATACATGTGAAATTATCCCGTCATCCAATGATTGGATGGTGTACCTATCATACGTCGAAAAGGTTTAATGACATCGACAACTTTGAATACATCTTCGCGAAAAAAAACCCCAACTGTTTCTCCAACTTTAATTGGCTCCATGATGTACGGGAACCGGATGTACAAGAAGATACAGGCAGACGATAAATGTTGAAATCAATTTCAATCCTATTACCCTTCTGGGCGAGTTCAACTAGACACGCTAAGAAAATTATGACGTCATATAATTCACTCTGATTGCTTGTGAGGTAGGATATATTGGAATTAGATCCCACTTGGGCTTCCTTCTTTACATGTAATAATGATATTTGATAAAACACATGGGATGTGATAGAATTATATTTAATTATACATTTCTTTGTTCAATTCATAGATTACAGATAGATTACAAGCACTATATAGTATAAAGCAATTGCCAAAAGATAGAGAATTACAATTTTAAAAATGTTCGAATATCTATGTCACTTTTCCTGGTGTAGTGAAATCGCTTCAGCTCCAAGCTCTTTCGGTCGGCGGGCTTTTCGTCTTCCTCAATGTTGCCTCGTATGACAGTAACATCGGAAATGCGGAGAGTTATGTAACCAATGACGTTACCTATATGTAATTGACTGAAAACAGACGATTTTAAACCAATGGTATTGCATGAAAACAATTTCTCCTTGTCAAAACGCCCATTCGCGGTGTTGATTATCTTCTGATTTTTTATGCTATAGGTTATAGGTTGTAGGCTATACAGAAGTTCTCGATTTAAGGCTCATTACATGACCTCTATAGTTCTAGGTTTGCCTCCATTATTGTTGACAGGGACACACTCTGAGAGTTCCTTGTCCATTGGAGGAAACAACGCCGAATGGCTGAAAAATCTGCCCTGTCAATCTTTATGCGCAATTCAATACTTCAAACAATACTTATTATGCAAAATAAGCATTTTGCACATTCCCCATTTAAACTCCGTTGCCCATCATTTTTTTTTGTCACACACCATGAGTAAAAAACATTGAAACTTTTGGAGCCTTGGAATTTCTTCAGCCATCCTGAAATATTCTTCATATGCATGAAATGGTTCAATTTTTCATGAACAAACGAAATTTTTAATTATAAGCTGGCCATCTATTGAGCTAAAGGGATTTCATTATCATCAGAAGTGTCTCTGTATGATCGTGCCATGCGTTCGAATGATGAATCGTTCAGTCGTTCTTTCAATCTCAAATATTTCATGATAAATATAAATTTCCAAACAAAGTCACCGCCCTTCGTTTATAGGTTGTTGCCATACGTCGCCATGTTTTCCAAGAAAACGTTCTGATGTAGGCCTACAAGCGAGAGAGAGAGTATTAAGAATTACTCGGATGAATATATCCTACAGTTTTATTAAACTCATGAAGTTTGTTATTATCCACAGCATCCCATAAAGATTGAAACAGCTTTCTCACATAAGCACAGACAAGCGTCTAGTCCGTCATTCAATATTCAGCCGTCGTCCATTGAAGAATAAATCATGATAAAACTTACGTGATTATGCTTGACCTGCACTATAATTGAATTTGATCCTTAGACAATAATATCAGCCCCGATAGCAGCGGTAGGTTCATTGCCGCGTGGCTCCTCTCATGATTTCTGGTTTCTTCTCCTGATCTATCGCTTCAGCATGAAACGTTTTTTTAGCTATTGGTAATTGGTGTAATATCGTAAATATGGATCCGTTTATTTCACTTTACCAAATGACGATTATGCATGATAATTTTGGCAACTTCAGGTCGAAAAGAGTCCAGTTATCATATATTAAAAATATTTATAGCCCGAGGAGATAAGTAAACGACCAGAATAATAAAGGCAAATCAGCAAAAGAGCCACGCCTCCGTTGCGTGTTGCTATATTTGTGAATGATTTAGATGAGGTTTTGCTTAGGAACTATTGTACTGGTTCAGATTTAGAAATTCACTGTATACAGATATATTGTATGCAGATGACACTGTTCTGTTCGCAGATACCAAAAAGGGATTGCAGAAATCAATAGACGTTTATGCTGAGTATTGTGGAAAATGGAAGTGGAAAATAAATGCTTGGAAAACCAAAGTAAAAGTATAAAAACGACATCTTTTATTGCCAAGGAAGCTTAGTTGAAGTAGTTGGGTATTTTAATTATCTGAGTGTTCATTTTACAAACACAGGACGTTTTATACAGTCGATAAAAAAACAATGTTCAGCAGGCTTCCAAGCCTTTTTGTTGTGTACTGTTGTGCAGATCAAAAAGTCTAAATTTGTCATGCACCAGACTGCAGTTTGAAAAAAATTATATGTCGTAATTGTAAAACCGATACTTTTTTTGGCTGTGAAATCTGGGGATATGAAAACCTTTAGCTTATTGAACAAACAGAGATCAAATTTCTAAAACAAATATTAGGTTTGCGAACAAGTATTCCGACGTAAATGGTCTATTGAGAAATAGGGCAATATCCAATTACATATCATCTATTCCAGAATGATTAATTACTGGAGTAAATTAATAAGTGGGAATTGGAATGCTACTAGTGTACTCATGTATAAACTTGTTTTTGATACACTATCGAGTGAATGGCTTAAATTTATCAAATCTTTGTTTGACAATTTGAGATTTTCTTATATATGGCTGGACCAGTCGGTTTCAAGTACACGGTGGTTAAAGGCTGCAATAAACAGAAATTAAAAGATGTTTATTATCAAATCTGGCAAGACCAAATAAACAGCTCTTCCAAAGGAATTTTTTGAACATTGTCTGAATATTTTATCCTTTAAACAAGCTAAACTTATGCTGAAATTTAGAACCAGTAATCACCATTTACCCATTGAAACCGGCCGGTGGAAGAATATCCCCAAGGAAGAAAGGTTATGCACTTTATGTAAGGCGGAAGTCGGAGATGAATATCATATGATTATCAAATGCAATGCTCTTCTGGATAAACGTAAGGAATTATTACCATCTTATTATTGTATAAGATCAAGTGTATATAATATGGTACTTTTATTTCAGTCACAAAAACCAACGATACTAAGACGCTTAAGTAATTTTTTTTTCGTAATTATCAATCCTGTTCGTCATATGCCCTGTAAAGTGCCCTTGTTGAATACAAATCTATCTATCTATAGTCAATGCACCTTCCGCTTCTATCGAACCAGATAGTATTATCCGGGATTAACTTGAATTTTCGATTAACTCAAGAACATTTACTAAAAAGAAGCCAGTCCCAAGGTGTATTCCATGCCACGAAGATCTCACAGTGAAACATATTCATATCGACTATGTATAGAGTTCAAGATTGTAAGAGATTCTTTTTATCGAGCAGCTACTTTAGAAGATCATTTTAGTCGGATGAAAGAAGACTGTATCTTGGGTTATTTGAGAGAAATAAGTTTATTGTATAAGTTTTAATGTGTGTATGTTTAATGTGTTGGATTACTAGGTTATTAACTTGAATACTTAGTAGTCAGGGCTGTTAGGGATTTTTGGTTCACATTCTTCCAAAAGCACCAAATTTGGTCCATATGTCGCCCATACCATACTATTTCGATTTTTGATGGGCGCCAAGACGGGCGCCCCCTAGGGCCGCCATATTCGGCGAAATTCAATATGGTCGCCACCCGAGTTAGAGATCAATCGTAGTTAAATAACTAAATGGGCTAGAAATGTGAATAATAGCACTTTTTAGTGGTTTTGGGGGTCGGAGAATGCGATTGTGATCTTATTTCAAAGATTTGAGGTCAAGGTAACACTTTAAGGTCACCCTAAAGGGCATTTTGGGGACAAATTCGCCATTATCAGTGGTTTTGGGGCAAGATATATAAACTGCCTCATTCTATTGGTTTCCAGGGTTGAGTAACCCGAATCTGGCCTTATTTTGGCGATTCGGAGGAATATTTCATTTGAGAGTCGCGATAGAGGTCATCCGAACCAGAGGTCAATTGTAGGTATAACACCAAAAGAACCACAAATAATACCATAGAGGTTTGTGGCATTCTCCGATTCTGATCTTATTTTGAAGATTTGAGGTCAACCCATTTTGGGGTCAAAGGTCAAAGATCAACAGTTACCACTAAGAACAATCGAAGGAAGATTATTCAGGACCAAATTATATTAAAATACTTCGGAGATGACATCTGCTGACAAAATGCTATAACTATGCCGCTACGCCGCTATGTGTATTTAAATGTTCGAAATACAATTCAAAGACCGCTTTAGCAACAATATACCAATGATTATTAGTACCTATACCTTCTGGCTTGCGCTATCAAGAAACTGTGAAGTCGGGTCGCACCCAGTAAGGCTGTGGAAGAGGGGTAGTGCCAAGGATTTGACGGACCGAGATCGGAACAAATGATATGGACTGTATGTCACAATATTTCGAAGTCCACCAAGAGTTCCGATAGACCGAGGGTCTCCAAAGACCGGACATCGCTGCCCATCGTGCGAACATAGGCTGTTGTATGACCCTCCTCCGTGGCATGTGCTAGATGCAGGAGGACCCTGGTGTCCGCCTCGGAATGGTTGCACGGTTGAAGTATTGTGAGGTCACAACGCCTGTTGAAGAACACGGACTCAAAACGGGAACACAGAAGGAGCTTTCCGCTCATGTCAGTCTTGGAGATCTGTGTGCTGATGAATGAGAACGGCTCCTTTTTGTTAACATTTTTTAAGAAGCCGCTGACCCATTCATACTTCGGGATTTTAGGGGTTCAGGAAAAAGTATTGTGGCATTGCAGTCCAAACCATCTGTTCCGATCTTGGTCCGTCAAAATCCGTGGCACTACCTCTCTTTCACAGCTTCACAGTTTCTTGGATGTGGCAAAAAGACCGCCTGGGCAGCCTGTACAAGTATATCGGACCCCACTGACACACTAGTGGCTCTCACGCATGATCCTGACACTCTCGAGTCCTTGCATATGAAGCTTATAGAACGCTTCATCGTACTAATGTACAGCAAGGGATGTGGTGCAGCCGGTGTCAATGAGGCCAAGCATCACCTCTTCACTACTGCAACCAGATCGCTGAAAAACATCCCACCTCCCAAGCCGCGCTTTTGCAGCATGTGAAGCGAGTGCTGCTGCAAGCGAGTTTCTACTGGAGTCGCTTCACTCCAGCAGGAAATCCCTGACTTCAGTGAGTGGAGCTGGCACAAAGATTGCACCAGTACATGGCAACCGCTATGGACCACTCTCAGCGACACTTCTATGGCATATGCCATTCTCATGCACTGAGGCTGACTCAAGGCATGCACGGAAAGATGCAAATGCAACTGTGCCGATGTCCGATACACGACCCTCTGCAAATGCGAAGGCGGGTGCGTTAATAACGAGGGCGGTGATGACAAGTATTATTTATTGCTGGCATCATAGAGCGCAAGCCAGAAGGCATATGTAGTAAAAGTAATCATTGGTATACTGTTGCTTAAGCGGTCTTTGTTTTGTATTTTGAACATTTAAATGCACGTAGCGGCATAGTTATAGCATTTTGTCAGCAGATGTCATCTCCGAAGTATTTTAGTAACATTTGTTCCTGAATAATCTTGTTTCGATTGTTTTTAGTAGCAGCTGTTGATCTTTGACCTTTAATTCTCAAATGAGGTGACCATGACCTCAAATCGTCAAAATAAGGTCAGAATCTAATTCTCCGATGCCACAAAGCCGTATGGTATTATTTGTGATTCTAGCCCTTTTGGTGTTTCCTATAATTGACCTCCGGTTGATCTCTGTTTCGGGTGACCTCTGTCGTGAACCTCACATGCAATATTGCCTCAAATTGTCAAAATATGGCCATATTCGGGTTACTCAACCCCGAAAATCGATAAAATGAGTTAGTTTGTATATCTCGACTAAAAACCACTAAAAATGAGGAATTTGACCCCAAAATGACCTTTAGGGTGACATTGACCTCAAATCGTTGAAATAAGATTAGAATCAGATTCCACGACACCGATAACCACTAAAAAGTTGTATTATTCATGATTCTAGCCATTTTATTGTTTTAAATACGATTGACCTCTAACCCGGGTGGTGGCCATAATGAATTTCGCCAGTATGGCGGCCCCAGGGGGGCGACTACCTTGGCGCCCGTCAAAAATCGAAAAGGCATTGTATGGGCGACATATGGGCCAAATTTGGTGCTTTTGGAAGAATCTGATCCAAACAGTCCCTTTTATGCCCTAACATCCCGGACTACAGAATTTTGTTTGATCGTCGCTATATAGCTGAACCTTAATTCTCTCTCTCTCTCTCTCCTTGAATTATAGATCGGGATTAAGCGGCACTACTTCGCCGCAGCCTATTATAATCATGTTGCAGAAAGCAGTAAAGGGAAAGTAAACATGAAAAAATGTTCACCTCGTTACAAGGTCACCTCGTTACTACAGAGTTTTGTTTGTGTTTTTTTTTTGGAGAAAAAATCAAAACGGGTTTTAAATTAAAAGCTCACACGCATCTTCAACCGGCAGTTTGTTTTGATTACCTTTCATAAAGACTCATCGACAGGTAGCACGAGTTTCCACACTAGGTATGTCAAAAAATCGTCTCTCGTAGTGCAGAGGGACTAGAGGAAACTCGAGCTACTCAGCAGGTACGGTACCGGTAGCATGTACGGTTTACCGGTTTATGAGTGTTTGAGTTTAGGGCTGCATAAAAACTAGCATCATCCAGTGATACAATTGGCAACTCCCAACTTATTGAAACTGTTAATATTTGGCGGAATGCTTTGTCGTGAGAGGTCACAAAGTAGCTAGTCCACCAAAAACTCCAGCCAAGTTTACATGGCTTCGTTCGTTCCTACTAACGAACGAAGCCATGTAAATTTGGCTACAAAAACTCTTGAGAAATAAAATAATTTGGATACTTTTAGAAAATCAGTAAGCAAATATTGTTCTCTCATCTATCAGAAGCTGAATATTATTCTCTTGCCATGTTTGTCGTATAAATTAAGAAAAACTAACTGGGCCGTCTGCTGCTATGTCACGTTGTTCCGGCAAAGTTCCTCCCCAGCAACTCATGCAGCCAAGATATATTATGAACAGTCATAGGGAATAGATGGCGCTATGACTTGGACGCTTTGGTCATACGGGTCTTTCAAATGGCAACGAGGCCACTCGCCATATTTGAAATTAATTACGATTTTGCGCTGGTGCGAGCTATGCGATTTTCCAGCTTTCGTCGTTGTGAACCTCTTGCCGAAGCGGCAGATTTCTTCTCTAAAAAATTCAGTTTTCAACCGCCCCTATGCTGTCGGGGCACGTTTTTCAGCATCCAGTAATCATTACCCAACAACGTGCGGGTATCAGTCTCTCGTTGGACTCTGTAATCACATGACTGCGTCCAACAAAATCCATCACTGGAGCCATGTCCCTCCCAATTCACGGTGGGTAAGAGATTTCCCATACACGTCGATGGAACGCACCATTTTCCAGACACGTGCGGATAAACGGCCACACTAGTACCAAAGTCTGGCCGTTTCAAGGCCCCCAGTTGAGATTATTGAATGACATATCATGGAAAACAATAGGTAAGATGTGTTTTGTATAGCCTATCAAGTAACTAAGATGTTAAAGAAGGATTAAAACATTAACCCTGCTTTGAAAGTGGTCTGGATGTTTGTAAGGAAGCCACACAAACTTGCAGGTAACCTCGGGATAAGTTTTCAACCGTCATATCGAGTCATGAAAACATTGTCAAAGTGATTGCCTGAGTTATTTGAAACATCACATGAAGTTTAATTCCAAGTATTATGAAGATATTTTGCATTGCAATATCTGTTGATATGAATTAAACACCAAAAGGCGCGTATTGCACAAAACATTCGCAAAGGTCCATATCCGTGTGGTGAACCGGCCATACACGAGTGTATTTAATATTCACTCACTGCCAACGTGTAGTTGAACTCATATTGCTATATGTATGCACAGATCATTAATTAATTCTAGCTCTTTTTATCGCTTAAGTGGAAGAGTACAATACCTTTTGAAATAATACTCTTCTCCATTTCACGTTGAATGTAGGATTTCATAACAGAAATTTGATTTTGTCTTGTTTTATTGCATGTAGTTTAGATATCTCTGGCGTGGCCCATCTGGACACACCCACGGATCAAGATTCATGTCAGTGTCGACCCGACTGTGTCAGCTGAATGGGACACGGAGTTGGGCATGACCAGTACTCCGGCTAAGAAAACCACGGAACCACACGAATATGGGACGTGTGGAACGAAGTTTGCGAGGGCCGATATACGGTACGAAGTATCTTCTCACAATTGGGAAGAATTACCGTGTAGCATTTGTCACAAACGGCGCATACAGTCTAAATCGCCACATTTCCAACATTTTATGTATTACCTGATTACATAAAACCAGGAAATTATCAACGTGAGGCGCCACAGCATGAGCCTCCGACTGACTATATACACAATAAGTTTGTGTTTAAATTATAGAATCCTGTACCGTACCATCAAATACAATACATCTATCACCCCTGCAAAAGGGCCCCCCTCTGCAAACTGCAGTCGTGCGGAAACAGAGGACTGAGAAAACAAACTAGAACAATGTACAGAATTTCATAAGCATTTGTGCCACAAATTCCACCATGTGTAATAAACCTGAGATAATGGACAGAGAGCACACGACTACAACATTTCAACAAGTTTGTGTCCCAATTTCCTAATTCTATCGCGAAAGGTAAGATAGATATAGCACATACATACAGAATGAATCGAACAGAATGACTCGCAGACGAAAACGATGGACGGAACATAGGACGGATGTACAAAACGTCTGACAACTTGGACATGGATTTGCAATATATATTCAAGGTTTTGACAGATTTTAAATCATATCAAAGGCAAGATATCACGAGGAAAAACTTCAGTTATATGAAATGTTAGACGAGATTATGAACGGATGGACAAACCAGTCGCTGGTTATTGTCTTATACTTGTTTATGCGTTCCATAAACAAGTATAAGATAATAAAAACATATGAACCTTCTTCAAAAAACGACAGGAGAACGGGTTCACCCAATTCTTTCCGTTTCTTCTTTGATCTGTCCTGCGCCTGATCTGTAGGGATAACAGTTATCTGGGGTGAAGATGGCCTGCGTCGCTTAAGAGGATTCAAAGTTAACTTCAACGGATTGCTTCGTTTTCTTGTTTTCCTGAATTCGTCAAAAGTATTTCCCTTCATTTACTGGACAACACTATATACGAACTGTTGCAATTGATGAACTAAAATTTAATAAGACAGGTAAAACAATGAAAACGTGTATACAAATTTATACATGTTTGCTTCCCCGTGAGGGACTCGGGGTAGACAGGATCAGTTGACACGATGCGATTTGTAGCACCAACTTGTAGCATACAATCAAAGTTGACATGTGAAAACAAACTTGCGCTTTTAGTTGCATGCTACAGGTGTAGTATGGAATAGAGCAAGTTCTGTTTCATTGAGACTAGTTGCCTGCGAAAAGTTGATATTAAAATTCCACCCTAAAAATGTGACTTTACAACTGAATCGTACGAGGGAGCGATTTACCTGCATCCCCATGCAGGTAAATCGCTCCCTCGTACGATTCAGTTGTAAAGTCACATTTTTAGGGTGGAATTTTAATATCAACTTAGCATTATGGGCCTAAGCAAATAGCATTATGGGCCTAGTGAGGTGTCATGCCTTATCTCATGTTTATGCGCTTTAATAACACGTGGGAATGCTACACCGATTCCCCGTGTAAGTATAAAAAGTGTGTGGTTTAAAAAGCCCGTATAACCAGATAGCATTATGTTGCCAAAGCATGCAGTTGTGTTACATTGTGAAGCATCCCTAATGTAGGATGCATGGATCTTTCATGAGGAATGGATCAGCCTCTGTCTCATTCAGACTAATAGAAGCTGTGTTTCTTGCAACTTTCAGAATAGCAAATGATTTAAAACGCTCGTGTATGGCCGGGCCGTCGCACGGATATGGACCACTGCGATTTGTTTGCACAATACGCGCTTATAAGCGTTTAAATATCATCAACCGATATTTCAATAAAAAATACCTTTATAATACTCGCGATTGAGCTTCATGAGCAGTTTCAAATAACTCAGGTAAGCATTTTGACAGTGTTTTCATGACTTGATAGGACGACGGGAAGCTAATACAGGGGTTACCTGCCAGGTTGTGTGGCTTCGTTAGAATCATCCAGATCACCTTAAAAGCAGGGTTAATGTTGTAATCCTTCCTTAATATCTTAGTTACTTGATAGGCTATACAAAACTCATCTTACCTGTCGTTTTCCATGATATGTCATTCAATAATCCCAACTGGGGGTGTTGAAACAGCCAGACTAATGCATATTTTGGTACTAGTGTGGCCGTTTATCCGCACGTGTCTGGAAAATGGTGCGTTCCATCGACGTGTATGGGAAATCTCTTACCCACCGTGCAATTGCAATTTATCAGGCTGCGCAACAATCGGCGCCCAAACACAGTCATCACAATCCTAACATAATAGGAAATAATTGTCTAAAAAAGGAACCAGCCGCAAGGTCTCACGGTGAAAAATATTCGGGAGACTGTAGTAAAGAATTAGAGCCATAGTACAGGTTGGGCTCAAGACTGGTTCAGCGTATATACGTCGATCGGCGTATTATACCTTGTTCGGCGTATATAATTTGACGAGGATCAACCAGATGGGCCCAATCGTATAGCAGGCTTGGTACAAGGCTAGATCGAGCTATTTAGCTCCATCGGACTATAACAGCTCGATGTAGCTTATAAAATGATGTTTTTGTACACATTGATCACGAGAGCTAGAGTGAACATATATACAAGGTAAGTGGCATCCCCTGCAGTTGAAACAACAACAACAACCAGTAACATAACACGCCGTCAAAAGTTTCAGTCTTCATGCTTGCATATTTTGCCAAATCATAATTCAATATCGCTAGTTTGCATATCAATTCACATTTTCTGACCTAATCGCCTTGATAATCTGTATTTCTTTTCCTCATTCAAGCACCAACTCCCGAATCACATTAGCTAAGATTCATAGCGTCTCCCTTCCCTCACCGCTATGCCGACGACAAATACATTTCCCTGGTGGTAACTCGAACATCTACATGGCGCACTTATTATTACTTTTGCGCCCTATTGGACCTTCAGTAACTTGAGAAAATGGGCCGCCATGAATAAAAATACAGAAATGGCAGACTAAATGGCCATTCGACGGTCAAAAATTAATTACAGACGTTAAAATTATCCCTATGGAGCCTCAAAATCACCTGAAATCGAGGGTCAAGAAGATGGGCATTTCCGTCATAATAGACCCCGCGTGTATACAGCGGATGATCACAACATCGATTATGGTATTTTTATTCATGGCGGCCCTTTTTCTCCAATAGTGCGCAAAGGTAATAATAAGCAGGTTTGGGATAAAGCTATTTCGAGCTTTTTTAGATCCATCGGGCTTTTTTAGATCCATCGGGATTTTTTAGCTTGATCGAGCTTTAAAAATGTCACTTTTACTCGTACTGATCATGGGATGTCCAATTTCCGTGTGGAAGCGTGCGTCCACAGTTTCACCGTGTTGAGCTGAACATGGGAGAAGTTCAAAACCGAAATAATCTCCCTTGTTCACAATTGCGTTGTTGTTATATTTCATATCAAATTATTCTTATGATGCACAGTCAACCACGTTTTCTCACCTCCTGTCTTGTCATCAACACTTTACATCTCATCAAACGTCCAACTTCTGTTCAACATGGCGTCTCGCTTGCACTATGATCTGGCAAGCCCACGTGATCGGATATGCCGAAATATGGATTTTTAAATTTCCATCGGGTATGGTGGACCTGAATGCACATCATGTACATACAAACCAAACTTTTATTTGGGCAAATAAAATACTGTGGGTTATTATAGATCAAATCATGGGACAGTATATCTGGAAGCTGGTATCCCTGATTTCATACATAATAGTTGGTGGCATGCCTGGAGCGCCGGTGTTAAGCCATGTCTGTAAACGTTGTGTGCGCGTTTTGACACGAAAGAGGCAACTGCTACTATTGGTTCTGATGACAATGTTTCGTAAAATAATATATCTTTTATTCAACGAGTTTCACCACCAAGTAATCATTCGATAGATGTGGTTAGTCGCTCAATTTGGTACTGCTGGAAATACTCATCTTGTTGAAAATTACACTTGCTTGCTGACAGATATAGCAAGAGTATTTGACGACACAAGACGGAACCCTGTAACGAGTGGCTTCGGTGTGGGACTGGGATAGACGTTGCCAGGATAACTTAATATTGCACCTGCCGTAGCATTAGAGTTCAAGTGTTGCTAAAAATTTGAGAAAGCGGATGTAACCAAGCCTATCAAACTCGTGTTATCAAGCCTATGGGAGGGCTACGTTTATAAAACCTATGAGAGTGCTACTGTTATTAAGCCTATCAGAGGGCTAGGGTTATCAAACCAATCACAGGGCTATAGCGTTATCAAGCCTATCAGAGGACAGTCATTCAAGTCATAAGAAACACGCTAATAATTGAAAATCATATCCATCAATAAAATTTTGTTACAGTATTATTGCAGAGACACTAATCTGTGCAGTTGAGCGCCACCAGCCCTCAGTACATTTTGGCACATATGACTTCTGCTATGTTATTTTATTCTCGCGAGACTTGTGTCAATTTGTTGTTCTGGTTGTGTGACGTGTCACGTTTTCCCACATGCTGATTGGTGCAAATGTGCATTCATGATGTTTAAAGGTTTAGCACTTGGCTCACCTCAACACTTCTGTGTAGTGAATAGACAACACACGAGGTTTTTCCATAATGGAGGCAAAATGTGGATGCAAGTCCCATGCTGAGTTTACGGAAAATGTTGAGTTAACACAGAAATTACACAAATTGACAGCCCATAAGTATAAGCAACCTGTAATTCGCGCTCTGACGGAAAGGGGTCTACTGGGTCGGGTGACCTATCTGTGCACGTGCACCGCGTGTGCACTCTACGCGGAGAAGAACTTTCTACAGCCCATAGCAGATGATGATGGACATTCGAAACGGCCAGACTTTATCATGGCAGAAATAAAGTCCGTGGTAAAATTATTGAGGGAAGGTAAGGTTGGGGAGCAATCATTGTTGTTGCTGGCATCAGAGCTTTGTGGGAGCCAGAGAACACACATCTTTGAAGATGCCAATGCCATTTCCCAAATGAAAGCATATGATGACGTCACAGACTTGGACGCAGCCGCCTGGATTGGTGAGAGAAACCCCGTGGTGGCATCCTTCCTCAAAGGGTGTGCAGGAGTAGATAGTGATTCGAATCCAAAAAGATCCTAGCCATCGCCAGTTCAATTGATTGTTTGTATTCGTCGTGCCATGTGAATCTTGTAACCCCTTTGTCCTCTGCAGCCATTCTCGTTAGCCATTTTGTTTCCGGGAGTAAAACTGTTGTTGATTTAATATCTCGTTTGTATCCGTGTGGATCGTACAGCAATGTCCGCAATTGGATCAGCAGAGCTCGTGAGGAAAAGAACAAATGTCCGGTAGGTAGGGATGTCTTTACTTTCCTTGATAATAATCAGAAGCTCGGGCGGAATTGGAGAGTTCTATTGGCCGCTAAAGCGAAAGTCAGTGTCATTACGAACATCATTCATATCTCCCCATCAACACTTTCTATGTGTCAGTACGAGCCATCATTGTCACCAGCATCTTGGCTGTACAACACAGACTTAAATGTAGAGGACATTGTGTGCAACATAAATGCAGATATCACCGAGTGTGACGGAAGATTTCAGAATTTGAGGAACAGATTCCTTCATGATCGTTTGTGTACAGTTTATGAGGAGCAGACAACTGTCGATCGTGTTATCATAACAGATATGGTAGACAAGGTTTCTTGTGACGAAACGTACAGCATCACACCGGGTCCCACAGATGTAGACGAGCATTCATTCCTGCCTCATTGCCATCGTCCCGAACTGCAAATGGTATCACAATACAAACAATGCAAATATAGTGTATAACATTCACACGCATAAAGTAATATGGCACGCCTATAATTAATGTGGGAAGAGAACGAAAAATACATACCACTAAAGCAATTCTGAATTATATTTTACTGATTTTGAAATCAAGTGTTGCAGAAACGCATTGCGCTATCTACTGATTCATGAAATGTTTATCCATCCACGAAAGCGTGCACTGTAATTGAATTGAATTTACTTTTATTTGGACGTTATGCCCTCGCTGAACAGTGTTTACATAATTGTGTGGCTAGAGTGAACATGTCACGGACTAGTAGATAGCAAAAGTAACCTACTGTAATCCATATATTTCTTCCTTACAAATAGTTTTATTTATTACAATTGAAGAATTAAATAATTATTATAGTCTGAGTAAGATATTATTTGTATGAATTCCCAAACATTGTATTGTCAGGCCCTGGTTATTGACCTTGGTAATCTTTCTTATATTGTTTGATATTTCTATTTTATCAGGTCTCAATGGGTGAGCCATGTTTTGAAAATCCCTGTTCCTACGAAGCTGTAGGTAATGTCCTTCGTCACATCCAGGCAGAGCTGTGTGAAGGGGAGCGGAGCTGGATTGCTGTTGGATGCGATGGATCTCCTTTCACATTAGCTTGGAAACTAATTCTTCAAAACAAAGAGCTCCAAAACATCCTTCTGATCCCAGGCCTTGGCCATTACGAAATTAACATGGTGAAAGCTTGTTTTAAGTTATTGTGGAACGTTGGACTAGCGGAATTGGCGCTCATGCTTGGATTCAAATCAGACAAAGCCCAGGCTGCCTGCCAGTCTGCTACGAATCATCACAAGTCATGGCAAATTCTACAAATCTTTTTCAACGCGGCATGTGATGAACTTCTCCCCTTCGTGCGACAATGCATTCGCAACAATGAACGCCCAGAACTCGGTTCCTTCTACCATTGGTTAAAAAGCGTCAAGAATCCAAACTACAAATTCTTGAAAGACGCCGTCTTCACATATTTACTTTCTCTTTTTCTTTTTCGAAGCGGCGTACGTCGAAATAATAGCGATTGTTTGGTTGCCGCAAGAGTGGAGTTCGCCAACCTTTTCTTTGGTTTAATCATGACGACATACCAGGAGATGGACTTCCTCGACATGAAGACAAGAGTTCTCTGTCCTGACGTCATCAAGGCTTTCATTCAGGACAACGGAAGTTTCTCGGTGTCCGGGCATCCGAGCAAGGGAGAGGGGGGCGATTTCGTTCTCGAGGCAAAAAATCAACGCATCAAGATGTGCCTTCCTCCAGGGGTGCCATCGGATCGGCAATGGTTAACAGCTTGTCGTATCGTTGACAAACTGGACTTGGTAAGAAACTTGCTAAACCAATGATAGAATAAATGTGTAAGCAGTTATTTAAAACATTGGTGAATTTGTGCTGATCTTAAAGATGTAATCAGCCTCAAATCTGGGCTGAAATCAATGTCTCTCAAACTCAGCGAAAGTGACATATGTTACAACAGGTACAAAATGAAACACATTTGACCACAAAAAACTAAACTTGTTCCTACCATTCACGAGAAAATAGAAGGAATTAATCTTTAAAAATAAACAGCATGGCATGCCGTTTATTTTTCCACGGCCGTGTCAACAAGCGTATACACGTATGGTGCATTCTACCAACGTATGCTGTGCGACATTACCGAACCGTAAGCACGAGCCATGACGTTATCCCATGGCTGCAGCTGTGCTAGACTGGCCGCCGTCGTCTATAATGTTGAGCCGATTGACGACAGGCTTCTAATAATGCCGACCTTCACTGTAGCGGCGATGTCATGACCTGTTGACGTGTATTTGTGACGTTATGCAACAATCGGATTAACAATTCATTATACCGTCGTATTGTGACGTTGTGTAAAATTATGCTGTGACGTCACGGACTGACGCGGACCCACAGATACTCTCGTCAAGCTGATAGAGCCTGTTCTTGACAAGGCCGAACTGAAGGTCGATAAAAGAAACAATCTTTTACAGAATATCATTATTTAACATCATCAGTTATCAAGTCCTAAAGCAAGATGATACAGACGCATATCTTGAGCGGTAGTTTTCACATTGATCTGTAGCACTTCCTCTACGCATCGAGCCATTTCATAAACACTCCATGTTGAAGGTATGGGCTCAAATTTGGCCGCCATTACGTCTTTTCATTATTAGATACTGGTCCACAAGCTTAGCGATAGCGGGTCATGCGCAGTGGGTGGGTACTAGTCTACAGCTGTGCAGCATTCAAATTCGTGAGCATCGCTACGTCACTCATTCGTCACGCAGTGATGTCATTTTTCTCTCTGTGTACAACACACACTCAATGGCGAGACAGAAAAGCCGTCGAAGCGGGCAGAGTTACAAATTTCTCTGACAAGATATTTCTGCATTAGTTGTATATGACGATCCCACTAGCATCAAATATAATACATATGATGCTTTGGTAATCTCCCCTGCTGAAAAAACGCACAGGGGAGTGTTTACAAAATCCGTACAGTTTGAGGCTGATTACATCTTTAAGTGAGCAAAAAATTGAAGTATTTTTATTTCGTTCACATTTTGAATTTACACTAAGTGATACCGGTACCAAATAGGTTTTTTGATTAATGACGGGGAGATACTTTTTTGGACAATGGCTGGATAGTTAATGTGGGATCTGAAGATTGCTATCGAAAGAAAAAAGTTATTCCTTAAAGTTAGGTGAATATCATAAATACTTGAATAATAAAATTACACAACACATTTTTCGATTTATTTTTTTATGTATTTTTTAATATGCTCAGGGCAGTAAAATTTCGAAGCGGATAGATCTTCCTCCTTGCTGACGATAAAATTAAAACAATGTGCGTGAGCCCAGTACTGGCATTGTTGCTTCCCTCGTCCATGTTCGCACCCCACCCATATTGCCCTCTCCGAACCTTTCTCCGTATATTCCTCCCCGCACCTCCCGCAATAGTGCCTCTTGGGACGTTTGTCTCGGCCCCTGCTACGTGTAGATACTGGGGCAGCTGAGGGTTCAGCTGCCGACGGCAGGGGCTCCGACGAATGTCGCTTTTCTTTGGGGGGCGGGGACGGGAATGGCGGCACTGTAGATGTACTACAAGTTACGGTGGCCGTCAGTAGTATATAAAGGTGATTACGAGTCTACTTGACCTACTTTTTTGTTCCCCCCGGGGGCGGAGTGTGGAGGAACTTTTCGGGGGATTCCCCAGTGGGGGTTTCCCAATGACGATCACGTGATCAAGGCATGTCTAGACTTGTTCTGGGTTGTACAGTTATGCCATACGGAGGATGGGTACTAGTATTTCGCTGACGTCCTAGTAATAAACATAATCTATAGGTGTTGTGGCGGATTGTGGTAGTGGGTGGTGGTACCAAGATGGCGGCATTGGCGGCCATGTTGTAATGCAAGATGGCGGCATTGGCGGCCATGTTGTAATACAAGATGGCGGCATTGGCGGCCATGTTGTAATACAAGATGGCGGCATTGGCGGCCATGTTGTAATACAAGATGGCGGCATTGGCGGCCATGTTGTAATACAAGATGGCGGCATTGGCGGCCATGTTGTAATACAAGATGGCGGCATTGGCGGCCATGTTGTAATACAAGATGGCGGCATGTTGTAATACAAGATGGCGGCATTGGCGGCCATGTTGTAATACAAGATGGCGGCATTGGCGGCCATGTTGTAATACAAGATGGCGGCATTGGCGGCCATGTTGTAATACAAGATGGCGGCATTGGCGGCCATGTTGTAATACAAGATGGCGGCATTGGCGGCCAAATACGTATAAAAAGAGGTGATTTTAGTGGATTGGGTGTATTCATTGCACTACCCTGCGGAGCACTCTGACTGACCTGACCTGACCAGCCTGCCTACCTGCTTCACCTCTAGCCTGCTTCACCTCTAGCCAGCCAGCCAGCCTGCTTGCCTGCTTGTATGAGCTGTGGAGAACCTTTTAATTTTTTTCATTTTACCAGTGCAAATTCACCAGCCAGCCACCAGCCTATTACACCGTTTTTCATCAGTCTGAGCCTACAGTCATCCCAGGAAGTGAAGCTTCAAAAGTACCGTGTTCGCCTCATTGATGACATGCAGCTGACCAGTATCACTCAGTAACACCAATCAACACCGTACACGTATGTAATATAAATTATTTTTTAATAATATCTATGCTAGGAAATCCCCCCCCCTTCTTCGTTTTGCTATGTCACAAAAAGTGCTCGAATTACTTATTTCTAAATTATTTCATCACGAACCCAACTAAGGTTAGCAAGTATACATATTTTACGATATAGTCAATAACTGTGAGCACATAAGACGTTCTGGTTGATGAGATCTGAATTTTTGAAGTTTGGCAATTTTCTGACTTCGAGCTTCGAATACCCGCCGCCATATTTGTTGGAAGCCGGTCGGGTGTTCGTTTGTCATGATGGAAAATCATTAATTAATCATATTTTGAGATATATTTCTCAACACAACCTTGTATTCATTGAAAATATAATTGTTCAGGCTTACATTGCTAACTGGTTTGCTGCCTTTGAGGTAATATTTGTTTCGGTAGTTGTTTCCGCCCATGCGATGAGAAAATATGCCTGAAAAAAAAAAAAAAAAAGTCTAGTTTTGTGTCCGCTCCACAGACATTTTACACCAAATAGTTCAACTCATGGACACCAATATACATATATTGCGACCAGTCTATGATACAGTGCCACCCCAGTGTCGAGCATTTATTGTCCAGTTTGCACCAGCAAAGAAAAATCACGAACGTTCATCGAACGTCATCGGTGGGGACCTTCATGTGGTCTTCCGCGGTATATGAATCACTTACATTTGAATGCATGAATTAGTTTGATATAATTTTGTTGGGTGTGGATGGTTTAAAAGAGTGGAAATATTCCGTGCAGGTCTGTTTTATGTAACAAACGCTAAGAAAAATGGCTACCCAAGGTCAATTTCCCCGGCTTCCCCGGATAATCGCGCCAGCCAAACCACAGCCCCATCTATACGCTTTGATGCAAGGGAGACAACTCAGACTAGGCCAATTTCTCTTGTCGGCAAAGGTAATCTCCCTGATTCGCACATTTCTATCTTTTTTGCGTGTTTTGGGTGGTGGAGTTTTTTTATGGATTTTACTATGGGCTGTGAGATTGTAGAATACGATGGGAAAAGCTATGAAATGTTTTTTAAGTACCGGCTAGGCTTGTAAATAGATGCATATACACCCATAGACACTCATATACTGGGATATTAGCCCGATGTATGTATAAATCCATACGGGGTGGACATGTTGGAGTCTAGGTGGAGCACTAGTGGCCCGATTGGGTAGAGTGAGGTCTTATTTTAAAGCTCTCGAGGAAATAAATAAATAAATAAATAAATAAATAAATAATAATAAAAAAATCAAAAAAATCGGCGAGTAGTGGACAAAGGGGAAATTGGGAAGTACTGACCATGCCCCAGAATACTTCATATGCATATCACGGCCTTAAAGCTAGATGTAAGATGTAATCTACTTCACATTTTAGTAGTATAAAAAGCGCAAGTCCTATTGACCTTGCCCCTCCAAAGAAATAAGAAGTCGTGACCGATTCATTGTCAAAATCGGCTCTATTTTACAGGAGTATATACGATCAGGATGAGGCGACGTGACCGATCGAGATCTCCTTTGGCGCGTGAGAATGTGAGAGGCGAACACGACTTTCCTGAGGATCCAGCTGTGCCTCCGCTGACGCCTTGCCCGAACACCACCCTGTGAGTGACATCTATCGGCCATTGGAGCACCATCCGACGAGTGTTTCCACCGTCATCGCCCTATTCAAGACTTGTATAATTTCCGGCTACAGGACCTCACGTATCTTCCTAACTATGCCGAGAACATTTCCAGAGACCAAGTGACAGCGTTCAAAGTGAATATGACATTCGGCTATATTCTACGGCACAAAGAGACGGATCAGGCACGGTATTTTTACCCGAGCAATAATACCTATGTGTTTGACAAACCATTCACCATCATCAATCATGCGTCACTGGAGCCCCTCATCGACCAACTGACTACGTTGGACCCATTGGAATGGGCCCGGTTGCAGCGGCCCAATACCAAGTGGACTGTGGAAATGGTCACCAACGTGACATTTTTCGTGACCAAAATGAGAGATCATCCGATCGGTGCTCCTGTACTACTACCCCCTTGGCTGCTCAATCGAAAAGGACTGTATGCATTAACACAAGGCGCACATGGACCCTACAAAGACCAGAAATGTCTGTTCCGGTGTTTAGCCATTCATTTGAACGA
>JAVTVY010055330.1:0-29379 GCA_036873755.1 Hanleya hanleyi
GTTGATAAGATCTCCCAGCAATTTTGAAATTAAAACTTAATATCAAGGAATTGATGAAGTAAAATACAAATACTTCAGATCCATCCTATTGAAACTCGATGTTTCTGAAGGCTCATTGGGATTGGGATTGCTCTTGACTGCTTTGAGCGAGCTGTATCGTATCTTGGTGAGAGAGAATTTATGGTTTCTTGTAATCGCTCATTTCGAATGAAGTACTAACCCATCACACTACACATCTAGGAAAATGTGTTGGCCCAACATCCTTTGTTGGTGTTGAGGGCTGGTTATGTTGGGAAATGGTGCTGACCAATGTGAACACTGAAAAATAGTATTGGTGCCAGTTTAACACCAAATAATGGTGTTGATCAATAAAGGGTGTTGAAAATAGTTCGACACCATAGTTTGGTGTTCACTCAGAAGTGCTAATACTCGCTCAGCACCAAATAATGGTGTTGGCCAACACCAAGAAAGGGCTTTGGAGATATATGGTGTCGGTCAAATGAACACCATTTATTGGTGTTGAGATCTACACCTTTTTTGGTGTTGATCAACACAATTTTTTCTGGCTGTGTATATAACTAGTCCTCATCTGTTCTTTCTTAATAAACTGAGCCTTTTCTGATTACAAGCGTCTAGTCCGTCATTCATAATTCAGCCGTCGTCCATAAAAGAATATCCGCGTCCATAATCCAAAGATCTATTCCATATTCCATATAACAGTATTAGCACCATATTCAAAAGGACAATCATAGTATACATAAACATAGGCTAGTTTTCTGCAAGGGAGAAGCGGTCAACAGTTTTCAATGATGCCGACAAGACATCATGATGTTCCAAATTACGGAGTTATGTTTAAATTAAAAATGATCCATCTCACTATGAATTATGTTTTGTTGCTGTATTCGGATGATTGTTTGGATGTCTGTGTGCGTTTTCTTTTCTCATCTTTTCCCTGACGGACGCTAAAATAAAAGAGCAACCTAACAGGGCACCAGTTTATTAGCACTCTCTGGTTTTGTGTCACAAAGAAAAAACATTTCGTGAGCCACATTACTATTCTGATCGACCAGATGGACTACCATGATTGTCAAACTGCAGTTTTTCAAAATTTAAAATTACAGAGCCTAAAGTACAAGGTGGGGTATAATGAATTTAGTTTGATTCTGAGTCACAGTGACACTATAATATTTTTGACTGATATTCATACAAACTTTTCATCCGTGCAATTTTCTATGTGAACCTCAACAGTACATAATAATGATCTCAAATGAAATCAAATAATTTTGGGCACTTTTACACAGAGAAACGATAAAAACGATACTGCTTTGGTTACAACCTCATGCGTATGGTCGACATGTTCAATTTACCCATGATGCTCTGATTGGGCGATTATGCAAATAGGCTCGTAATTACCCACAGTATGATAAGCTATAAAGTTTTCAGCTCCCTCTTTTTATTCAGTTTGCTGAAATTTTTGTGATCTTTGGAGGAATGTTGGAAACCGTTGCCACGGAAGAGGAACTATTTAGGACAGCAAGTTAATAGACCAAAAGGCCTCTCCTACTACGCTAATAACAAACATATGTTCACCTTGTATGTGTATGGTACATGAGCTACACACATGGAGTCCAAATGTTGTGATGTTGTCCTTAAATTCGCCACATATTTAATCGAATCGGAGTCTTAAAGATAAAGAAATATCCGAAATCATAGTTTGCGTCAATTCTAAGTCAAGCAATCAATTCTAACTGTATCGACCAAATATTAATTCAACCTTAGGCATTATCTTGGTATTTGAGACGACTATAGCTCGTAGGCGGAAGCGATCGTCAATTTTTATTATGCATTTGACGTCGAATCCTATTAATTCTCTTATCACCCTCCTCTGCTTTACATGCAAGATTTCGGAATCTGTTGTATTCCGTCAGATATTAATGGCTGGAAATGGAGACAGAAAAAAACGAGAAAAAAATCCAATAATGCATTTTGGGGTATTAGTAGATTGTGTTTGCGGACTACGGTTCCTATTTCATGTTCCATAAGGGAGAACGTGTTGAACAGTCGACCCATCGTTTCCCTTGGATACTGGAACACGAGGCATATTGCGAGACCATTACACCAGAACTGAGAACACTTGATCAACGTGAAGTTTAATGGAATGGGCCACGAAGACAACTGGGGCAATATGCATTACTGATATAAACCTAACGGGCTTAGAAGATATTCAGAGAATGTGCACCCTCGTCATAGAGCTTTAGTGATTTTTTTTTATCCTCGTAAGTTCCAACATCCAAAGCTCAATACTCCTGTACACCCGAAATGTTCTCGGAATCAACAGTTGCTGCTTCCAGTGTGAACAAACAAACAGATAGACAGACAGACAGACAGACAGAGACACACCAACTTTCTGAGGTATCATTGTTGCTCCTTCCATTGTGGACAACAAATAAACAGACATGCGGATAGGCAGACACAAAGCGCAAAACTGATTTCGGTATATTGAAATCTCAACACACATTGAAAATTACATTTCTCCCCAGAGAGAGAGACAGCTGATGGCGTGACATTTCGCATCCATATTTGAAGCTACTTCACAGCCAAAAAGGTAAATATGAACATTTTGCCAATGCCGTTGAATCACACGCTTTGACAAGATCAACGGATTTGATTTGATGACGACAACAGTTAAAATGTTTCTGGACCAGGCCTCTGAATCACATGATTTGGAAAGGTCAAAGTATTCTGCACCACGATGGGGTGTTACGAAACATAATATTCACAATTCCTCTCCATGACTACCCCGAAGTGTTCTAAGTGTAAGAGAGGGTTACTTAATAGATAGATTCAAGTTATTGCTCATCGACACTATAGCCCTTCTAGTTTGAACAGAAACAGTATTACATATATCACATGTACTTTCAATCACGCAAATTAAGTTCCCCTATAACAGAATGGTCTTATAATGATCAGTTCGGTCACTCAAACATTGCTGACTGTATGTAACATTAAATGCTAAATGCTGTTTCGGCTGTTTTCTGCCATGTCTTGATCTGGGTAAATACATTTTGGATAGGTGTTATCTGACGACGATACAGCTCACCAATCCCCAGTGTGCGAGTGTACCAATTATCAATATACGAGTTGTCAGAGTATTTCCATCATAGCTCTCTAGATTTGTATCTAATACCGCTTATGCCGGTGCTAGGGGCCGTGTGGTCATGTCATCCAAGTTGCCACATGAACAGGTACAATAAAAGCGTACCTGAGATACAACACATATCACGAATCGTTAGGTTTTTGGTATGTGCTTCAGAATAGGTTAACCAGAAGACTATACTGTGAAGCCATGTGACTGTCAGCATGTCGGCACCTCTTCCCACTTCCCTTATATGTGTTGTAATTACTATACATGATCGACTTTAGAGGTCGTATCCTGTCAAGTCTACGATGAGAATGAATTTGGCGTCGCATTATATGAGTGATCTCAGACATATAATATTAACCAGGTTAGAAATTCAAGATAAATCATTCTATAATTAATAGATTATACTATTATTCGAAAAAACAATGCTACAATAATACTGTAAAAATATAATAATGACAAAAGCGTTGAATTTCGAAGTGCTGCTCAATTCTTTAAGTCTGACGCACTTGGTTCTTTGGTCAACATACATCCTCTATGGATTTCGTACATGGGAGAATAACCCTGCTGAAAATGTGTGCCAGTATCCGAGGTTTTGTCGTATAATTCAGCCACTCGGGCTAATGCATACTGTATTGATTGCATATTGATGGACGATCAAGTGATGTTCAACTCCTCCTCGACTATCTGCGACTAGAAATATAGTGGGATTCGATTTGTGTCTGCATGGAAATCCCTTGACGAAGAGCTGTTCACGTTGTCTGGTATAATTATTATGACCAGAATATATATTCAATTAAATTATAGAATGTTTACCCAGAAGCAAATCAGCTAGAATCAGCTAACCTCATATTAGAATAGCTAGAATGTATCGACCATCCGCCCACGATGTAACGTTGATGCCCAATAATACAATGCAACATCAGGAATAAAATCGGATTGTTTCCCATTTGTTCACACATGTTACCAAAGGTGCATAGTGGGAACATCCACAGACAACCATACAAGAGGGGATTTTTTTATTTATTTACTATTCAAGAAACCTCTTATTGGTTTATGTTCTGGGCAGCCTCAGGATTTTCACGACACGTTCATACCAGTTCAAATTGGCACAGTACTTCAAATGACCAAATCCATATTCTGCTCTACAAGTGGGGACACATGAAAACATTCCGGTAAAGTGGAGACACCCAGGCAAACAACCGTTTTCAATTTCAAACATAGCCGTTTGAGTTTTCTCCAGTCAAAAAGGGGACATGTAACTTATTTATTTTTTCACCATGGTGTTGAATACGAGGGGTGTGTACCCAGTATGAAGGTGTGTATTCATATAAATGTCCCCGCTATACACCTTTCGTAAATGCATCATTACACCCCCTCCCCAACACACATACACACACCAACATACCAACATGCACGCACACACACACAATTACAAGCGTCTAGTCCGTCATTCATAATCCAGCCGTCGTCCATTAGAGAATGTCCATAATCCAAAGACCTATTCCATTTTCCATATAACAGTATTAGCACCAAATTCAAAAAGACAATCATAGTATACAAAAACATAGGCTTGTTTCCTGCAAGAGAGAAGCGGTCAACAGTTTTCAATGATGCCGGCAAGACAGCATGATGTTCCAAAAATATCAAATCCGTATCGCTGATCAGTATTCTTAATCCATAATTCGTTGTAAAGTCGTCATCTAAAGAATGCTGTATCTCAGCCACGCTTTGATTGTGACTGTTCATATGAGCACCATGAGGATCTTGAAGTACATGGGTTCATACGGCCCCTAGCCCCGGGTTAAGCGGAATTAGACACAAGTTACGAAACGTAGCGCCATAGATCTTGCACGCTACGTTCGTATTTTGCTATCAGCATGCGATATGTATCGCCAAATTTGAGAAACTTTGAGTGTAGGCGCTTGGTGGAATAGCCCTGTTTTTAAAGTTTCTGCACCAGTGTTTTGTGACGTTGATTAAAATCGTCACATTTAACAAAGGATCTAGCAAATGTTACTAAGCGAGATATGTATACGCCATATGCAGGTCCCACTGGAATATTACAGTCCAGAAAGGGATAGTTTACGATGTCGAAATTGTAATCATCTCTTTTGTCATAAAGTCGACGAGAGAGAATGCCCGCTTCATTTTTATAGAGATAGAGATCTAAATAAGATGTGCCTGTAGGGGCTATCTGTAGTTTCCTTCAAATCCAGTGAAGGTGGATATATATCCTTCACTGCGTCATTTATATAGCGATTATCCACAGCGAGAAGATCGTCTATATAGCGTTTGGTGAATGAGAAGGAACGGGCTTTGAATGGATCGGTTTTTGAAAGCGCCTGCATATAGTCATATTCATAAGAGAACAGATACAGGTCAGTCAACAGGGGTGCACAATTAGTACCCATTGGAATACTTATATGCTGCTGATATATTGTGTTGCCAAATTTCACATAGATATTTTTAATGAGAAATTCAAGCAACTCTATAAACAAAGAAACATCCCGTTCCAGTTCTTGTGGTTTCTAAGTGATTATTTTATTGGTACAATAAAATTGAGTTAAATTTAATTGAATTACATTTCTTCTTATAGTGCATGTTATTTCAACTCGCAAATGCCCAAAAATGTTTTAGCACTCCTCCTTTTTCTGTGGGACATCAGGCCAGCCGCCTATTTAGTGAGTTTAAAAAAGTATTTATTCCAATAATGCAATTTGAGTATTTGAATTATATTCAGGGTTCAAACTATCAAATTTCTGATTTAAATATGTTGAATGTTAAATATATGTTGCCTTATTTTAAACTTCGTGATCAGTTCTAAATTATTTATCTAAAACTTGAGAAACATAAAAAAAATCAAATTCGAAACATTTCAAACAACTGGGTCAAAAAAATGTAAACACACAATTGGTTCAAATTTTCAGTTTATTTTTTATTTTTTTAATGTATTTTTATGTTGGCACATTTAAATCCGTATAATTTTTTTAATAGTTGTTGTTAGAAAATAATGGACACTGAGTTCCAAATAGCTGCATTCAGGATTACGAACTTTTATCTATGGAAAAATTAGCGGTCGGAAAAACGCAATTTTCAAGGACGCTTCTGGCAAGGAAAATTTAGAAGTACTAAACTGCCCTGAGCATTGTGCTATGAAGTGATCAGTATGTAACCAATGATCGAATGGATTGGGCTGAGCTGTGTAAGCTAGTGTTAATGAGGGGGTACGTGTTTAGTCTATCTGATAAAATTAATCACTATGTCTTTAACCCAACCTGCGATTTGTCAACAGGCCCTCGCTGGACTAAGTTAGCGACCTTGGATGCCTGTAATTACTAATCCAGTTCTCCTGTAGTGGGAATTATCGATCTAAACGACTCATGTATCGGTGTTTATCCTGTTGTCTGGGAAAAGGTGGCCGGTGTCAAGAAAAATGCCTTAATGGTCTGCACGCTGACATTCGGTAACATCGGAGGAATTGAACGGTCGATCAAAAATGCCTTAATAGAGAGAAAGATTTGCGTGGGATTCGATTGACATTCTCGTCTAATAAATCAGCTCGTGTCTAAATCATTTATCGGAACATGTCGATAAGTGAGATACAATATCACTGGACTATGCCAAATAGACGAGAAGAATGCCATTTCACAAACATCGGTGTAATGCCCGAATTGATAAGATGTTCCAGCAACTCTGAAATTAAAACACAATATCAGCGAATTGATGAAGTAAAATACAAATCCCTCAGATCCATTCTATCGTGAACTTAATGTTTCTGAAGGCTCGTTGGAGATTAGGATTTGTCTTAAATGCGATTGAACGAGCAGGATCGTATCTTGGTGAAAATAATTTCTTGCAATCGCTCATTTCGAATGAAGTACTGCCCCATCATCAAACACTATACGGAGTCCTCATATGTTGTTGTTGTTGTTTTACATTATACTGAGTCCTCTCTTATTATAGAGGTATGTTTAAATTCAAAATAGAGGATCTCATTTTTATGGGAAATTTCAGCCGTACGACGTCGGGCATTACAGGGTAGTTTTTCTGGGTATTCTTGCATTTACCAGGTTTACCTCATGTTGAGGAGTTCACTCCATCAGACGTCCTCGATCCATTAACATCAGATGAGTATTTTTTGAAGCTGATCTGCCATCACAGCTCCCGAGCTAGCGTATCTAATTCGGCTTAAGTTGGTGCTAGTGGCCGCGTGGATACTTCATCATAGTCTCCTCATGAACATCTGCAATAAAAGCGCGGTTGAGGGACTCGAAAATCCACCATATTCTCAGATCTAAACGTGAGGGGCCGAGGGAAGATTTCCTGTTGAGTCATATGGTTGCTTTTCAATCGCCAGAAAATCGTCAATTTTTCAAACCTCTTGCATATCCCTCCAAATCACTATTAATTCGCTGATTTGTTGCTGTATTCTGATGTTTGTTTGGATGTTAGTGTGCGTTTTCCCGTTCTAACAATTTGCCTGATAAACATCACGACTAAAACAATGGAGCAACCTAACCGGGGCCCAGTTTAGTACCACTCCCTGACTTTCTTTATCATGTGATACAAAAACAACATTTCGTGAAAAAACTTTGCTATTCTGATAGATCAGATGGACTACAATGATTGCCAAACTGCAATTTTCAAAATTCAACATTTGTGCAGCCTAAACAGGTCGGGTACTTAATTTTATTTGATTCTTCGTCACAGTGGCACCATGATGTAGTTTTGGTATTGATATTTCATACAAACTTTTTATTCATGCAATTTTCTCTGTGCACCGCTACAGTAAATTAATATTAAGAATGACCAAAGTTGCAATGAAATAATTTTGGGCATATTTACACTGTTTTAGTTACACCCTCATGGTCGGCATGTTGAATTTACCCAGGATGCTCTGCTTGGGCGATTATGCAAATAATCTTGAAATTACTCCTAATATGATCAGCTATTAAGCCTTCAGCTCCCAATTAATATTCAGCATAGTGACATTTCAGTGAGCGTTGGATCAAATAAACCGGCGTCATGTCAAGATTATTGCCATTCGCCAACGTTTTGTAGTTGTTAAAACTGGTTCAACCAGCATGATGTCATTGTATAAAGGTTACACTAATGTTTCACCCAGAGATGCTCTCTAAAATCGTGATTAAACAAAACCAAGTTAATCAGCGAAATTTTTGAGAATGAATTGACGTACTTACGTCATGTTTACAGCAAGGATGTCCCAAAGTGAGAAAGGATTGATTGAATATTGCGGCACAGGGATGTCAAAAACAGAAGATGGGCTGTGGTCAAATTGTGCGGCCGCTTCCTGAGAACATAAAGAGCTTAGAATTCGATGCAATATATTGCAATTCAACGGATGAGAACGTACACTTTCCGAAAGAATGGTGAAAGTGCCCCGTTGAACAATCTTTCTTTGTCGCCACGCCGTGTCTCTTTCTTTGCAGAGGACTCTACTTAACCCCACACGCTAACGGCTTTGTCGCCGAGGTGGCGCTAGCTCTCCGGCAGACGGGCTTCGGGTGGAGCGAGATTGCTTCAAGGGCTATCTTTCTATTGGTATTTTCCTCTGCATTCAGCCAACCTTCAACATGTTCAACGAGTTTTGAATTGTTGCATTATCTGCTCTCGACTTCGACCTCGTATGTGTAAGCTGTTTTCGGTCTAGTCTTCATTGATAATTGAACTGATGTCGCATTACCTGAGCGATCTCAGACATAAAATCTTCACCTTGTGATGCATAATTCTATAATTAAAAACTAATACTATAATTCGGAAAATAACCGAGAAAAGTAATATCATAATTGGAAAATATGAATTGAAAAAAGAATTTGAAGTCTGAAATGATGCTAAATTCTTTAAGCTTGACGCAGTTGATTTTTTCGTCGAGATACTCTGAATTTCGTGCGTGGGAGAATAAATCTGGCGGGAAGTGTGCCTCGGTGATGCGGTACATTGTAATTGTCGGTATCTGAGGTTTTGACGTATAATTCAGCCTCTCGTGTTAATGCATATGGCGGGTGCTCAAGTGATACTCAATTCCTCCTTGAACGTGTGCGACTAGAAATAAGAGTGGGATTCGATTTGTGTCAGCGTAGAAATCCCTTGACGAAGAGCTATTCACGTTGTCTGGTATAATTATATGATCAGAGTTTATGATATTACAAGATGAAATTTCCTTTTCAAGTTTAACTGTTGTTTCCATCGGAAAATTGAATAAGAAAGCGACACAAATAGGCATATATCCACATAATTTCCCAACAGCTGACTCAGCTGACAAAATCACTCCCCATTTAAGAGACCCCATAAACTCGTCCACTGACATTGGCACGGTGCCAACCGACACGGGAGCATCGTCTCAACATCAGTGGACGAGTTTTTCTTCAAAAACAGGGAGAAAGGTTGTCAAAGTTTGATTATATATTTTCAACCTTTCATTGCAATCTTTGTTGATAATCAATTTGAATAGTGCAATAGAATAGAAATAATGTTTTCATAGGCGTGCTAAATCGTTATTTTACGCACGGTTAGTCTGGGAAATAACGATTTAGTACGCATATGAAAACCGTATTTCTTAAATATTGTACAAGAAGCAAATCAACTGGAATTCTGTACCTTTTGTTAGACTATCTAGAATACATTGGCCACCGTCTCCCTTATAACACGCGATGTTACGCAGACGCGCAGTAATATTTTATGTGTCATGTTCGCGCAGATTCAAAACAAAAATGGAGCGATGCAACACAGGAGATGAGCTGATGCTAGAATTCAAATACCCAGCTTTTGAAACATGCATAATTAGTCTCTCCCATGATGGCCCGCGTGCCGACTCCGCCTCTCATCTTTTGTGTGTAGAGACTGTACCAGAGTCTAGTAGTGTAGGCGGTTTGACGAGTGTCAGTGCTGTCTAATATAATATTATACTTCATGTAAATTCGTAAAGTTTTCATTGGTTGACAGCCTGTCACGTGTCATTCTGCAAATCGTGATGTTCAGTGATCATGCAGTCATATCTTGCCTTAACGTTGAATAAATGTCATGTACCACGGCAGAGCGTTGAACATGACATTTGTTCCACGGCGACATCTGCCGGACCAAGAGTTGCCTCCCATAGTGCGCGCGCCAATATACTCCCCGATTGATGTGTATCTTCGTCGACCTGATGTGTATACGTCGGCCCGTTGGTGATAGAAATTAGTGCTTATTGACTGAAATAAATTTGGCGTCTTTTGAAAAGGTACGTAAGATCACCGAGAACGTTACTCATCCAAATTATGCGATTGAGTCGACAAACAAGCCGAGATCAAACAGTCGATCTTGGCATGGCATTTTGAAATCAACAACGGTCGCGCAGTGTTGAACACGATATGCTTAGCTTATTTCACCGTACCATCCTCATTCACATGATTATAAAGTCCCCATTTTATTCAAATAGGACATTCGGTATAATAAAACAACTATTGCATGTTATAGAGTGGGACATCACGATTTGTCAGCTCTCGACAAGTGATGTACAACGAGCGCGAGATCACTTGTCTGGAGCTGACAAATCGTTATGTCCCACTCTATGTAATAATTGTATAATATTACACACGTTTCTTTTATTCTGGTAATACCTAAGTTTATAGACACCATTTGTGAGCAGGGTGTTATTATTCCAATCAATGTGACGTAACTTCTCATTTATATTATATTTCACTCACTAATGACAGAAAATTTTAGGAGCTTTCATCATTATTTTCGTTTTGCGGCAGTTACGACAAATCAGTCCTCTTGATAACATTTTAAAAACAGTTTAACCTTGATAGAAACGTTATTGTTCTCCGTCGCCTAGAAAGATGGATATAGAATTTGAGCATTTATTTTATATTCAGGGTTCAAACTATCAAATTACGGATTTAAATGAACCAATTTAAAAAATAAGTTGCCTACTTTTAAACCTCATGATAGGTTCTATGTGATTTAACTCAAATTTGAGAAACTTCTAAACATTTAAAATTCAGAACTTTTAAAACCAATTGCGTTCAAAAATGTGAAAACATTTACATTCCAATTTAGGTTTAAATTTTCTGAATTGTTAAGTTCGGAGGTTTATTTCACTTTGAGTTGAGTATATCAGAAGTTATCCTTAATTTCAAAAGAAAACAATGCAATTATTTAGATGGGTACATTTAAATCCAATAAATAATATATATTTATTCTGCACATGAAAGCAAAGGTAAACTTTAGCGAGATGGATGGTCGTTTTCCAAAATCGTCTAAAGATCATATCGAAATATCAAGTCAACCAGGGACCATTGTCGCACAGGGGGTATATTGATTATATAGCAATATCTTTCTCAATAATTATCGAATGTGTCTAAAGTATGACATATTTTGCCCAGCATTAACGGCAGTACTGTTTATTACGGCATATTGCTTTCATATTTCTAGCCTAACTGGAAGCCAAACTGAACAAACTATAGTTTCTCCGAAAAAGATGGGGTGACAAGGCATGTGTAAAAGAACCAGTATATCTTATTAATGGATAGTCTACTCCGTATCCATTATGATACTACTTATTGCTTAGCAACAAAAGTATCACTTATTGACAGAGTTAGCCCGGTTTATGTTTGCAGATCACTGTTTGGGTCCACTGGGTGAATGAGTTTTTATGTGAAACGTTGGACTTTACAATTGTTCACTGATTGAGTTTAGATAATCGAATGGCTTCTCGACCCTGTCACATTCAATTATTCCCTAATTATTTGTGCACGGAGTTTATGTTCCAAAGCGAATTAAAATAGAAACCGTGATGCATTCAGACTTCATTATGATAAATATGTTCATCAATACGCTTAGCATTTGATCAAAATCCGAAACTCAGCTAATTGAGTGGGCAGGTAGACGAGACATGAACATGTAAACAGTTTAATGCATAGCTCGTTTATTCCTAAACAGTATACATGATGTAAATAATGCTTCCTGTATCAGTTATATGAAGACTGAATGTTCCGCAAAAAAGATTTTTTTAACCAGTGGAAAGCATGGACAAGACGACGTATCATAATTTCAGAATGACTTCAAATGATTGTCATGATGGAAGAGAGTAAGTGTGTATTTTAAGTTTAGCAAAATACCTCATATTTAGCGAAACACGTAAAATATTTTACATTAGACGCGTATTGTAGGAACTTTTGCATGGAGAATCGCAGAAATGTGTTCAAAATAAGCCTGGACGAAAAGTTACCGGTTTGGCATGTTGATAAACAATGTTGATGTTCGCGTTTTTCAATGAATACATATATTCAGGGAGCAGATGCTTAGCAGCTATTACTGCTGGTTAACAGCCATGCGTCAGCTTCTATTCCTCTGAGGCGGTACTCTTAAATCAAAGTGACATTGGTATGAATATTCCCTGGAACTGCCAAATTCCGTTACACCATACTACCTATTTATTTGTGTTCAGTAGTTCATTGGATACAGCAACTACGACGTCACACGGCTAAGATAAAAAAAACCCTCATTTGTATTCAGACTGATTAATTAGGATATTTGCTAATGTTTAGAAATAACGATTCAACAGTCAGAAAATTAAATCATTCACACCATTTTTAAGGACGGCGGGAGCATTTCATTTGCCTCGGCATTGTGAATATGGCACTCAACTGATGTAATCGGGTGAAATACAACAACCAAATGCCGACAATACCTAACTCTTTCAATAGTGCTGATAATTATGTAATGAATTTCAGATAGATTATACTATAATTAAGATAGATTTGCTTCTTTACTCCATATATCCTCATTTTGCAGAATGTGTATGTTTGTTCAACTGACATGTGGCTATCACGACAAAGATGATGACCCTGTCTTATTCATGTTTTCCCTGATTCTTTGTACACGGATATTAGTTCGAAAAAGGATTAAAATTGAAGCTAAGGCGCAGACTTGATTATGATAGATATGTTCATCAGTAAGCATGAAATTAGATCACAATCCGAAAACAGCTGTCGCTTTACCCCAACATGGTTGCCAATTCAGATAATAATGATGCAGAACTAAGGAAGATGTAAACAAATCCATTCTCATTCATAAGCTGCCATCAATCACATATCGTTCACTGACTGGTTTCATACATACAGACCCGGAACAGCCTTATCCGTTGCAAACGCAGTTAGACAGTTGTCTGGCGTGTGGGATGTTTTTAATAAATTGTGAGAATTTATAAATATAAAGGATGAATTTTTTTTAAATCGATTTGAAGAAAATTAATTATATTGATTGATTTTCATTTATTGTATATATACATATTAATCTATTGCAAATATCCCACAGGCAACTGTGAAAAACACTGAAAGTGGGCGGAACGCGGTCAGTTATGCAAGCTGGTCAAGGTTTCGCCTTTGGCAAAAAAACAACCCTTGACGTTGTGAAGATGGGGGAGTGGGGGCAATTCAAATGTCTGAAGCTTGCCGTCTGTGATGAGTGAGCATGGTGAGCACCAGGTGTTGAAATTTTATATGTTCACCACTCGGGTCTGTCTGCGGTTTCTACGTCACACATCAAATAATTGATAATCTGGAAAATCAAACCGTTCTGACTGAAAATCGCAGTGGCGTGGTTAGCAGTGGTTGTCGCAGTTGCTGTTGTTGTTTTTGCTGTTGTTAATAAAACTGTATATATTTTTGTAAGAAAATATGACTATTTCCCAACTTTTAATACACCACGATGAAAGAGGATATAAAAATGCGTCATATACGACCTACACCGATCTGCATACCTCTCTGGTATATAACGATACTCTCGAGTTGTCTTCGATTTTGCAGGTCTGACTTCAGTCATGGAATAGGTCTTTGGATTATGGACGCGGATATTCTCTAATGGACGACGGCTGGATTATGAATGACGGACTAGACGCTTGTAATGTATAAAAGACAAAACAAAACGCGTCGCCTTTGACGGAGAATATAATTTCGGGATTAGCAGAACTTCTCCAAACATTCACTCACTAATAAGGCCAAAAACATTCACCACAGTGTATTACAGTGATTTTGCACACCGCAGTGAAAGAATCTGTGCTAATGTATCGAATAAAATCTAATAAATGTTCGCATATGTGCATGATATGTTTAATGAAGTCTTTGGTTGGCAAGACCTACGTGAAGATGGGTTCGTATGGTATTCCCCTTGGGGATATATACGAACTAAAACATCGTAGGTGCCCTTGGGCAAAAGTTGCCCAAAGATATATTAGGATAAAGCATAACCCCTTTTGGGATTGGCCAAAAAGTGGGCACCGGCCTGCTGAATTTATCTCTGGGGACATTGGAATCTTTCGCGGCGGGTGCGGGGGGAGAGGGAGAGGGCGTTTCAAATATGTTTTGGTAGATCTCTCGGAACTTTCGAGCCGAAACAGCTGTTCGAATTTCTGAAGAATTTGCGCTTTGCAGTTTTATTTCAAATAATCTTATGCACAGGACAGCTATTAGGAGATGGAGCTAGACATTTCGGTTATTAATTTCTCAATAAATCTCCAGACATTCTCCGAAACATCAAACGCCCATATATGGGACGAAAAGAGATATTTCGCCTTTTGTCATTGAAACCGATAATTGACCAATATGAGAGAGTACCGTTCAATTCCAGTTGCCAATCAGTTATCTAAACCACTAAGCGAGTTACCACGAATTGCATGAAGATATTGTCCTTTTATCCTATTTCTCAACACCGAATAATCATATTCAATGGCCAACTAATGTCCCTTTGCGTGTCTATATCTGGATTAAACATCAGCCACGTTATTCCACAGTACCCGGTAGCTAGAATGTAGCCGAATTCAACGCGATTGGTTAAAAAACGATTTGAGGCGTTCATCTATATTCTGGCCGATGATGAATTCCATCCCTATTCTTTACGAGGGTCCTCCCATACAGGATTCCCCGTGTGATCTTAAGCAGCTGTTGATATTTCTCAGGTATTTGTTGGTCAACAATATCGTTCGATTTCATGCATGCGATGACATATAGTCAAGGTTTAACTATGATATGGATTTGCTGCTGGCACGAACCCAATAAAGTTGCTTCTCTTGGTTAGGATATCGGTATTTAAACCACATGGAGATTGGAGGAATATTCAGTCTCATTATACCTGGAGTTTTCAAAGAATAGTGTAATTCTAGAATTCAATCAATGTTTCCAGCAGATAACCCAGCAACAGTTCATTTCGAAGCGCTCATGGAGCTATCACAATGTCATTTGTCCTATAAGGTTTCACAATAGGCTGAATTTCCTGACAAAGGTTACCAGATACCTCAAAATGGAATATAAATCAACAAAAGATTGGTAGCGGTATGGATTCTGATTGATTTTTCTGCTTTGCACAGTGTGCAAGTTTTATTCCCGATAGGATATGATATAACATTTCAGCTGTTATTCTAATTTCGAGATTGGTTTGAAAAGAATCATCAGATAGTGTCACTTCAATTCAACTAATAAATGCGCGGTTTCATTTCGAAGATATAAATAAATCCATTCGCAGAATTTGGTCACTGCAGGGCCAGGTTTGTGGGTCTAGTTTCCTCAAAGTCGTGGAACAACTGATATATTCTGTATTTGATATTCTTAGCACGTATATTCAAGACAAAATAGCAGTGTCAGTACCTGATAAAAAATGTGTCTGTCATCGACAACCGTTTGGGAAACAATTGATCAGGTTTGTTGCTGGAGTTGAGGTGAAGTAAAATCTCTTGAGCATTCGTCGTGGGATTATTCTCTTTTTCGTTTCTTGGCAACACTAAGTATATCCGTACATGACAATCATATTGATTTACACAGATGACTGGCGTCAATCTACGCCACATTGTTCTTTTGTCAAATTCGAAACGCTATACAAAGGGTTATTTGGCCTATAACTCTAAGCAAATAAATAGGAAAATTCGGACCGGAAATGCAGCTTCGTCGAAAACAAGTACTTTACTAACTCGAGTAGTCTCTAAAAATATTTGAGAGAAATTTCATTCAAGAGTGGAAATTGATCCCACATAATTATTTGAGGGAAAAATATCAGTCAAGTTTAATGACCTCTTAAGTTGAGTGAGGTTTACTCGAGTATTTCACTAAATTTTGAGGGAATTTCTTTAAACTTCAGTGATCTTCACTCAACTAGAGCGGTAATTAGTTTATCAAGTTACTCAACCTGCTAGTAATGACGCGTTTAATTTTACGGTCGCCGATTTTATTTATTAATTTTTTTCTTCACAATCCACCTATTTTTCTCTGACGTGTTTGATTTTGATTTGACTTCTATTTCACCAGAGCGTAATATAGGCAAATTTACAAGTATACAACTCTAAAGATCTTGTTTTATCCCGAAATGATACAAAATTATACTGACTTGTAATACTGGTGGATATGCAGCAAGCAAACATTATTTTAATTGTAAATGAAAAGTCAAAAAGATATCGAATAGAAAGTCAATTCTCAACTTCCACTAACTGCCCTATATGCTTGCACAATTTTGAGAAGAAATTTAGAAATCGGATGTTCCTTTTAGTAAAAATGATTTTAAATGCGATTTAAATAAGGAATGTGTGTTCCATGTTCGAGGATCGTTTATTTTTTTTTAAATATAAAATTATAGGTCTGACGAATTTATTAGATATAATATAAAAAAGAAATTAAACTTTTCTTGCCTAGTTGGGTAACTGTACACATAGGATAATTTTGTTCATTGTGGTTTCAGAATTTATTAAATTTATTGTTTTGATAAGCTCTGCTTATTAACCTCTTTCACTGGGGAGCTCTACTGCAGTTCGATTTGTCTATATTTTTTCTCATCAATGATACGTCATGTTTTGCTGCCATCATTGAAAACTGTTGATCGCTTCTAGCTTGTACGACACCATCATTCGTTTTTATTGTTTTATTCCATACAAATTTGCAATTGGTGCTGTCATACGAAATATTTCTACCGATTATTGACGCAGAAATTCTTTGATGCAAAACGGTTGAATATTGATGTTGAACGTGGAGACGTGGTTTTCCATTTAGCGCGAGCATGGCGCATCTCCACGCCGACCAAGGCGTTGACGTCGAAAATCTATCTCATTTTTGTGTCGGTTTATTTCCAGGCTGTACTGTACGTATTCTTTTTCTGTTGCTGGCTGTGATATCAGTGCCATTACACGAATGGAATGTGTAAGTATGGATGGACTTACGACTGATGTATGATTCAAAGCGTGACCCTACATTTCTGGCCTTTCTGAATTCTGCTATTCGGTCCTACTCGTGAACACATGCGCATGCGTTGATGCGAGTTCAGAGCTAACGTCTGTTGATTGGTGGACTGATTGTGAACACTTAATACGTAGAAGCGATATGTAATATAATTTTAAGCGCCAATGGTAATGTATTTTGAAGCAACGACAATGCATAACATTTACATATCGTATTATATGTAGCCATATTGGCCTCCACCCTCAATCTTGCAGTAGCGAGACACGTTTACTCCATCAGACTTCCATGGTACTCATCCAGTAAAATCAGATAAGTTATTTGTTTGAACTGATCTGGTATCACAGCTCCCGAGCTAGCGTATCTAATTCCGCTTAAGCCGGTGCGAGTGGCCTTGTGAATACTTGATAGTCTCCACATGAACACCTACAATAAAAGCGCGGCAGAGATACTAAGTCTACGTCTGAGAATCCACCGTATTCTCGGGTTTGAATGTGAGGTGCCGAGGAATGCTTTCCTGTAAAGTCATGTGGCTGCTTTTTAGTCGCCAGACGTCTTCAATTTCCCCCCATCTCTTGCATATCGCTCCAAGTTTAGCCCTGTTCCGAACTTGGCTCCCGCTTTTACTGTCATTTTTATTTCTCTCTTATTTGAGGCCGTTCTATTTTCCAATTTCAGTGATGGACTGACTTAAGATTCGATATTAACCAAAACTGCAGCGAAATACGTATGTCATGATCATTGAGACGTCACCAAAGCGGTCATCTTGGCACGCTGACCAAATCGCCCACGACAGGTCAGTCAAAGCCGTCAAACATACGGTACGTATTGAAATCAATCGAAATTTTGAATGGACAGAAGAAGTAATTCATCTATAAAGTAGGCATTAACCGCCAAATGATTAGAAATGCTGATCTGATGATATGTCGTGTTATCTCCTAACAAAATCTAGCGAGTATGTACAATTTGAATAGATAGATGATAAGGTCATTCTAGACCACCAAATCGTCCAGGTTGCACCGAGTCCCACCCTAGACCGTTCGCCATTGGTTTTCTATGAGAGAGACTGTACGGCACATTTCCCACAACTTCCAATGTGTGCTTCTTATAGTTTCACTAAGATTGGACAATAAAGCGTACCCCTGTCCACACAAGACAAAATTTACATCGATCAGGTTAATAATGAATTCGGTGATGTAGATTGATTGTTCTTTATCTTCGCCAATCGGTACAACGATCTTTTTCACAACAATTTAACAGGAACAAAAAAGTAATATATTTGTCTTATGAAAATAATGGGCCGAGTGGAAATATAGCCATACATTCCGAACGCTATCAGAGTTTTCCAAGGCCTTAACAGCGCTGTAAATTACATCAAATGGCGCATAAATTCTTATTACGGTTCTCCTTTGGATTCCTGTCAAACGGACGTCCACTTTATTATGCATGAGTTGTTAAATTTATGGATGAAAGATTGAAGGGTGTCATCGTAAACTTGGATTTGTCATCTCGAAATTCTCAAATTTACTCATTTCTGCCCGTGGACCTGAACGTAAAATGATCGAAGACCTAGTTGATGGAGATAAATATATAACTGATTGGGCAAGTTTAGCCATTTCACAGTATTTTTCTTCAAGATTTGCCCCGGGGACGATGATTTATTAACTATACTTACAGCACAAGCATCGGATCCCACATTTAGTAGCCAACCATCGTCCTTTCCCTGCACACGGCACTATTAGCTCCATCGCCCACACAGGCATACAGTAAACACACATCTGGTTTATACGAATAGCAAACTATTGCGTATAACAGTCAGCATCGATTACAAATGTGTATGAAATAAAAATGCTTTTTACAAGAGAGAGGCGTTCTACAGTTTTCAATGATGTTCCAAAGACATAATTTTCTATGCATTCCAAGACAAGCGTCTAGTCCGTCATTCAATATTCAGCTGCCGTCCATAATCCAAAGACCTAATTCATATAACAGCATTTGTACTAACTTCAAAAATATATCATATTATACATAAAATAGGCTAGGTTGCTGCTATAAGGAAATAATCAACCGTTTTCAATGATATCGGCAAGACCAGTATTCTTAATCCATATGATTTTCACCATCTTAATAAATTAAAATCCTGTATGCTTCTCTGTCGTATGGTCGTTACAGGATCTTATACTCGCCCATCTCCCTCCATGTTTTGTTTAAATCCGGGTCTTCAAACTCTTGACTAATCGTAGCCCATATTCTGTACTCTCTGAAGACATGACTCGGAGTTGATCGACATTATCCGAGCCGTAGCCGACGAAAGCCGATTCGAGCCGAAGAAAAAACACATGACGACTTCGAAAGAGCAGACAGGGGGAAACATGTGGTCTGACAATGTCTGAACACATCAGTTACTGCGTGAACAAGGCCTTGAAGCCGGTATTTATTTATCTTCCATCGTCCTTTCTATTTCCTGCATTTCCAACTTTATCTTTTCGTGTCGCTCGATTTTTGCGAAACACGGTCTGCACACACCTACGTGACTGCCACTCGGCTCCACAAACGAATACAAAACTAAAGATATTTTTCGCACTTTTTCATCATTCAACCGTAGCTTGTGGTTACTTCTTTTGACCAATTTTGTTTCGTTTGTTAGCGCATCTATGGAACTTATGATGAAAGAATAGCCACATAGCGCGCATATGTCATTAAAAGGCACGACGTCCACTCGCCTCTCGTGGGGGTTGCCGGCTGTAAATTTCCGGTAACTTCGAGATTGTGGCAGACAAGATCGGAAAAGTTCGGGAGTGGAAATGCCGCTACCTAAAAACGGATGTGATTGGTCCGTTTTCAGCACTGCATATTATTGACATGACATCACAGAACATGGAGGGAGATGGGCGAGTATAAGATCCTGTAGCGACCATACGATAGAGAAGCATACAGGACTTTATTAAGATTGTGATTTTCGTTAAAGTCGTTATTTAGAGTAGGATGTATTTCAGTCGCGGTTTGATTTGTGTCTGTTCATGTGAATAGTCTGAGGATCTTGAAATACATGGGTTCATACGGCCCCTGGCCCCGGTTGAGCAGAATTAGGCACAAGTTGCGAAAAATAACGCCATATATCTTGCACGCTATATTCGTATTTTCCTATCAGCACACGATACTTCTCGCCAAATTCGAGAAACTTTGAGTGGAAGCGCTGGTGGTATGGCCCTGTTTTTCTGCACTAATGTTTTCTGACATTGATTAAATTGGTCACTTTTAACCAATATGTATACGCCATATGCAGGTCTCACTGGAATATTAGTCCAGAAAGGGATAGTTAACTATGTCGAAATTGTAATCATGTTTTTTGTCGTAAAATCGACAAGATAGAAGGCCCGTTTCATATTTATAGAGATATGTCTAGATATGATGTGTCATTAATGTTTCATTCAAATCAAATGAAAGTGGATATATATATATATCCTACATCGCGTCATTTATATAGCGATTATCCACAGCGAGAAGATCGTCTATGTAGCATTTTGTGAATGAGAATGAACGGGCTTTGAAATGATCGATTTTTGAAAGCCTCTTCAAAGAGTCGTATTCATAAAAGAACAGATATAGGTCAAACAAAACGGGTGCAGAATTACTACCCATCGGAATATCTATATGTTGTTGATATATTGCGTTGCCAAATTTCACAGAAATGAGAATGATAAAATTCAAAGGAACTCTATAAACAGAGAAACATCCACTGAATGATATCATTTGCATGTAGTATAGCTGGAGAATGCTTTATGGCTTCTGACATTAATATTTCGGCGATCAGTTTTCTTGAAAACCGATACTGTTAATGAAGTAAGACTGTCAATACGGTCCTGATGAGGGATTGAAATATAGAGACGAGAAATCCTATGTGGATACATGTCTCTACGGGATGCGTCCTTTAGTATCAAGTTCTTCCGTGAGACATTTTTAGTTTTTCAATATCCACATACATTCAGCGCCAACGAGTTTTCAGAAAAAGTGGCGCAATATCTTTCCCAAATTGCTTTTACCTCCCGAAGGGCCCTCGTTAACAGAGTTGAAAGAAGCTTGGTGGTGCAGCTTCTAGAAACAGCTATGCATCTAGCTTTGTATGATGATTTATGTATTTTGGTGGTCCAGTAGACTTTTGGTATATCGTTATTCCATGAGAAACATTTTGTGGTTTTATATAAATCACCCAGAGTAACTGCAGTTTGGGAGTAAGTAGACGTATCCGATGCTGATGTCTATTCGTATTTGTGCTCAATGCTTCGATGAATTCGTTTCCAGAGTATGTCTCATAGTCAATTCCGAATCGCTGATCAGTATGTTTCAAAATAATTTCGATGTCATTGTCTAGATGTTGTATAGAAGTCATGCATTGATAGGGCATGTTCATGTTCACACCATGGAAATCTTGTATAACTCGATGTGCACACGGCCCGTATACACCCAGCTTAAGCGGATTTACACAAGTAATTATAGCGCCAAATATGTTGCCCATTGCGATCGTACTTTGCTATAAGCGTGTGATATTTTCACCAAATTTGAGACATTTGGAGCAAAGAAGCAAAGATATGGACAGTAAAACATCACATATTTTACAGAATCTTGTTAATTATCGTTATTACTTTATTTTCGTTATCCTCTTGGAATAGAGGGCTGAAAATTCTCATACTATATATTTTGGCCAAGCTCTACCAGAAATTTTGAATTGCAGCGATTTGCAAGAGGTTGGAAAAAGAGACGCCTGGCGACGAAATAGCAACCATATGATTCTACAGGAATGCTTCCCTCAGCACCTCACATTCAGATCCGAGAATAAGGTGGATTGTAGGACGTAGCCTTAGTATCTAAGCCGCGCTTTCATTGTAGCTGTTCATGTGTAGACTATGAAGTAATCACACGGCCCTTAGCACCGGCTTAAAGAGAATACTTTGTAACTCTGATGACAGACCAGCTCGAACAAATAACTCATTTGATCTCAATGGATGAGCATCGAGGACGTCTGATGGAGTAAACGCCCCAGCATGGGGTAAACCTTATAAATGCAGAAAAACTAACAACAAAAACAATAAAGCCTTTTTGTGCTATTTTACTTTCCTCTTGTTTCTGTTTTCTTTTTGTCCACTCCCTTTTGGACAAGTTCTGTGTAATTTATCCACGATCAAATACAAATAGTTTCAAAATGATGCAAATAAGAGTCACAAATTTCCTTCATTCCAGAGCTGCAATACATCATTTGATAGGGAGTCATAATGCGATGGCTCGGCGAGAATTGTTACATTTTATCGTATCAGACTCTACATCTGTCAAGGAATTGAAATCATGTACATTTGACATAGCTGTTCGAGTTCAACTCTAAAGGGTATCTTCAATGCTCCCTTTCGACAATGTATACAGATATTGCTACAACCAGTTTTGTTCCAATTTCAATTTCGTCTTTCAACGAGAGTGAAGAACGAAATCTCGAGAAAAAAAGAAGAAAAAAAGATGTATTCTTTTTAGAAAATAAAATTTTGCTGACACGAGAACGCGAGGCGAGAAGTCGAGATTGCGAGGCGAGAAGTCAACATCTTTCTCGACTTCTCGCCTTCTCGTCTTTGTGTCAAAAAGGCGAGCATGCGAGAATGGACGGATTCTCGCGTTCCATTCTCGCCTTTTTTAAAGGGGTGAGAAGTCGCGAACGCGAGAATCCGTCCATTCTCGCATGCTCGCCTTCTCTCCACAAAGACGAGAATTCGAGATCTCGACTTCTCGCCCCGCAAATTCGACTTCTCGCCTCGACTTTTCGCTTCGCGTTGTCGACTTCTCGCCTAACAATCTCGACTTCTCGCCTCAACTTATCGACTTCTCGCCCCGCGTTCTCGAGGTCTCGCCTCGCGTTCTCGACTTGTCCTGTCAGCAAAATACAGGACGAATATGCGAGAAGGCGAGTAGCCGCTACCGTCTTCCATAATATGTCCGTGTTCTGTTGCCGTTAATTTGGCCTATCCTAAATTCTCAGGCGATTAGAATGTTGCGCTGATACCATCTTTTTGGGGCGCTCGTCGACTACGTATATCGCGGCCAAAATATAATTCATAAAACGGATTTGTTTTCAATGTTATTCATCGTTAAATCGATATATCTATGTCCTGATGTTTCGTGAATCCAACCGAACAAAAACTTTCATTTATCTATATATAAATTTTGGATATATAATTTAATGAACTCTCACAACGATAATTGATTGTTCATCTGACTAGTATTCGTCGCGGAATAAATGACACATCAACTTGATATGATCTGAATTATAATGGTATGGAAACATGCGTTAATTATGTTCTATGAAGTTTATTTTTGACCAAACATAGATCGTTTCAACCGAAAAATGAAAGCAATGTTAAAGAGTTTGACCGGTGTATTACCTCGGTATGTAATTTGTTTTATAATTTGGTAGTATTCATTGCAGTTCTAATAAGATTATATCAACAACGTTTATTTCTGACATTAGCATGCCCGGAAGTGGTTAGCACAAATACTGGCAATCGGAACTAGAGGAGTTGATAATTCACGCCACTGTCGGTCTGTGAAAACCCTTCGGCTTGAAACAACAGCGAAGGAAGAGGGGGTTTTATTTCTTTGAAAGAAAAAAACTGAAACAGCACTGTTGGTGGGGGCTTGTTGACTAAACTGTTGACCTATTATATCTTGCAGAAAATTAGCCTAGTTTTATGTATAATATGATTTATCCTTTTAATTTGGTGCTAATGTTATGACATGAATTAGGTCTTTGGATTATGGACGTGGAAATTCTTTACTGGACGACGGCTGAACATCGAATGACGGACTAGACTGTTGTACTTGATAATATACTCACTCCTATTATTTATTGTGAATTTCATGTGTCTAGGGAATTAACCAAATAATGGAAGTAATTACTGTGCAATTCAGAGGGCAATCACGCTTTATACCAATGGTTTCATACTTTTCACTATAAACGATACCGCGTTCTGTTTGTTCGAAAACTTCGATCGAGTGTTTATGTTTATATTCTCCGGTTTTTAGTGAATTACTAGACACTCCTGTGACCTTCAATCTCTTTATTTCTGAATACGGTGAAAATCTCTGAAGATAAAGATACCCCATTCTGATCCCTTTTCAAAGGAACATGTGGAATTTTATTCTAGACCTGCATAATTTATTTCAGTTCGCAGTTCGTAGACGATCTAATAAAGTGATTCAAAATTCTAAAAAACAAAACAGGTTCAAAATAGGTGAATAATAATGAACCAAATTATACATTTTCAATTGGCGATGTTTCTTTCTTTCCATTCATAACGTTTAGAAAAATTGCGCTGCCTGAGCAAGTATGCGGCTACAGATCTCTAGACGGAATAACAAAATAATATTAAATGATTCATGTTCAGTCTAATTCTTTTAAATGCATATGAATTCGCCGAAATTAATCTGTCACGGAGTATATATATATACCGAGCATACGCCTTCCGAATGAATGAAACTTTCATTTGATGGCATCTCGATTCCATTCTCGAAGCATGCAGAGTTATTTCGATGAGGATCGATATGGTCTTGCGCTTCGAGAGAAAACCGAGAGCAAACCGGGACAACAATCGATAGAGATAAACCGGGACCCTTCGAGACGAGATATTTATCGGTTTTACTCGTTTATCGAGAAACCGTCTCGATCGATTGGACGTGACCCCTAATATGCGGTGATAATAGAGGTCTACTGTTATTGTCATTTTTTACTTCAATGCCAATTTATTCGGTAAACGTTTTTAAGTTTGGGCACATTTGAATAATTTAGTTGGATAAAAAATTGCCGTTTGAAAAAAAAACTGAATCAATTATTAAATTAAATCACATGTGCACAGTTGCTAAGCTGAAATCCTATATTTTTAGACAAAATCTTAACTGTAGATATCTTCTTATTTAATATTTAGTACTATGAAGAAATTAGGCCAATGATGTGTTTCCATGCATATTTCTCGTCCACATCATTCATTGATTGTTTTACTACTTACTTGTTGCACATAAATACATAATAATATATACCTCGCTGAAGTTCAGAGGAGTAATTTCGGCTGAGTAATTTTTTAATATTATATTTTGTGTGGACATTGACTTATGTTTTGTTGTGTTACCCTCCCTCACGGAGTTCAAAAGAGGGGCGACGTGAACCACAGATATCATTTTATACATATGGCCATAATATAATTTTCTGTAAGACGCACGCTTGTTAATTGCTTGGTCACATATACCACATGCTGGATCCATTTTCCAGGGTCATCATTATCAAGTAATGCTTACAATAGCTCTCAGTATGAATCAGAATGCTCGCCTGTCAAATGTTGTTTACAATATGGCCGTCCGCCTCCGTAATGACATACATGTAGTCAGCCGGAAAATATAACACGCTCTCTCATTGGCTTAGCGGAAAAGACGCAATGCGGATGCGCGCCTTGCATTTGTTTTGGGGTGCAGCTAGATGTTGTTTACCGACGGTTTGGAGGTTACAAACTCTGACGTTGGAAGAATGATATGGGGCTACAACATGGTGATTTGTTGAATTTTTCAAAACAAACTGAATTTCCTAACAAAAATACCCAGACATCACAAAATGGTATATAAATCAACAAAAGACACAACAGAACCATTTCTGCGTTTTCCTGATAGTTCGATAGAGTGATAGGACTGGCCTAACATTTGGCATTTTAGATTCAACGGTTGCAAGGGGCAAAGTGCTCCCGAGTTTGAAAATTCTGCCTCTGACATCCCCAAAACTCACTCTTAGTCAATTGCAACAAAATAAAACTTGTAAATGGCTAATAAATGAATCTCCAATAAAATTCCCTACCACCACCCCGATTTCCCGCCCCCACACCCTCCTGGAAATAGGACTGGAAAGGCTCAGTTTATCTGTTATACTGCTAATATTTTTTAAGAAAGTATGGTGTCCCCCTGTTTTGTTACATATTCAACAAGAACTATATGTGTTTAGTATTATGTAGCCAATTGGGGAAAATTTGACATTGGGAAGTTTGATTTATTGAGCATCAAGTAAGAAAAAATTCTAATTTTCCTATGTATTCAGAGGCTTTTAAGTGGTATACATGCATTTTTGCTGCCATATTTTTCTAACGAGTATGGTGAACCCCATTTTTTTCGATGCTTCGTCTTCTCTTAACCTGATGAAAAAATAATGAAATTAAAAAAAAAGTTCAACCTCTAGAAATGAAGGTCCTATACTGCCTTAAACCAGAAAGAACGATACTTTAACATACACATTCTAACAACTGACGCTTACAAGCCTTAACAACATAGGGATCGGGCGGATACATGAGGTCATTCAATTTCCTAGAATACAATCTTTCCCTTCACACTGATAAGAGCTAATAATGTATTTGTTGATGTAGATTGATTGTTGTTTGTCCCCTCCAATCGATAAAACGATCTTTTTTCACAACAATGTGACAGCAACAAAAAGACTGTAATACTATGAAGAAAGGGCCGAGTGGATATATGGGCATACATTTCATTTCAAACGCGATCCGAGATTGCCAAGATTTCAACGTCACTGTAAATTACATCAAACGACTGGAGCATAAATTCTTATTACGGTTCTCGATTGGATTTTCTGGCAAACGGACGTCCACTTGTGGATACATTGTCAAATTTATGAACGGAGGATTGAAGCGTATCGGCGTAAACTTGGATTTGTCAACTCGAAATTTTCATATTTACTCATTTCTGCGCGTTAACCAGAACAGAAAAACGAGGCATGATCGAAGACCTAGTTGATGAAGATAAACATGTAACTGATCTGTGCGAGTTCAGCCATTTCCGCTTTGACATATATACGATGGAATTTCATTCAGATTCGCCCCGGGTTCAAGTTTTATTACTTATACTTATAACACAAGCGTCAGATCCGACATTTAGTAGTCAGCCTTCGTCCATGAATTGTCGGGTCTATAACCAGAAAGCATTAACCGTACGGTAATATTAGCATCAACATTCAGGCAGGCATAAAATAAAAATAAATAAACTGGATCTATTTTTTAAGAGAGTCAACAGTTTTCAGTGATGACGTGAGGCTCATATCGTCAAATCAGTTTCTATGACCAGTATTTTTTTTCAGATATATTTTGGGCGGTCATTTTCTAGAGTATGTTGTATCTCAGCCATGCCTTGGTCATGTCTGTTCATTTGAATCTTGTATTACTCGATGTGCATACGGCCCTATAGAGCCGGTTAAGCCTGAGCACACAAGTTACGAATTGTAGCGCAAAATCTTACTCGCTACGATCGTAATTTGCTATCAGCGTTCGATATTTAGTCTACATTAAGACTGTTTACATCTTCCACATTATTTTATGGTAGTCCGGTAGCCAAATCGGAAAAGGGGTCTAAATAAGGTTTTCGTAGCACCCCCCGCGTAAATTTAGTTTGACCACTGTTTATGAACGAGTATCATCTGCTGGTCAGTTCTAGACCTGATGTAGGCATCTACGGTGGTGCCTAAGTTCACAGCATGCATTTTTTGCCGCTGTCTGAACGAGACAAAATTAACTCTAAGATGGGGGTAGGGGTATTTATGAACGTATAACTTTTTTTATTCTTGCACTAAACTTTCTGTAACTTCCCATACCTGACCTTAGAATAATGTTCTATTAGATAAAGTAATCCAAGTTACGCCTTTTACGTTTTGGGTACATTTTTTTAGAAATGAGATTAGATTTTGTGTTTTACAGTTGCAGAAACTCTTTTTACATTCAGCCTGATTTGTATTTGTGAAAGATAATTGTCTCTCAGTTAATTCTAGACCTGGTGTAACCGTCTAATATGCACTTTAGGGATGCAGCATAACCGTGTTTAACGGCACCAGAGCATGAGAAATATGAAGCCGAATTAGGGGTAGGGGTGATTACGCTCTAATATTTTATTGTTCCCCTATTCTAACTCAATGAAATTTACCACATATTGAGTCTGTGTACGGATCATTCGGGTAAAGCTATCCGATTCTGATTATCTTCAATGTTGGTGTCAATATGTCGTTATTATCATCGTCGAAGTATTTTTTCTCTGGACTTTGTGTTGTAATTTTCCAAGGGTATATTGTTACCCTGTTAGCTTTTTCCTGTTGTATGTATTTAAGACCATTATAGCATGACTTATTTGTTTGGAACCGGGTGTTGACGGCTATGGTGATGAGGAAGGTCGCATAATGCCTTCTTCCAATGCTCTCTTAGTAACAAAAAACAAAACAAACAAGGAATGGGGGTAGGGATGATTACGTTTCGATATGTTCTTCACACTTGGGTTCAGAGAGCTCAAGTTTTAACACTTTGTGGTTGGATACGAGTTGAGCAAAACAAGTAATCAAACTTCCAATACTTCTGGAATGAAGTCTATGTAATGTCTGTTTCGAACTCTAGTGTATACCCTTACTGTCCAGAAGTGTCTTTGAAGTAACTTTGAAGTAACTTTAAAGTGTGGCCATATTTTAACCTTGAAGTGCAAGGCTCAGAGTCAGAAGTGTGCTTGCAGTGTGGGTATTGTTTTGTAGCAATGCCATATAAGGGCATTGAAGTCACAATGAAGTCACTTAGAAGTACTTTAGAAGTGTGCCTCAAATATGTTAAGTACTGCAAAGGCACTTCATAGACACTTCCACAGAAGGGTAACCTTCATAGGCACTTCTGAAGTGCTCTTGAAGTACCGAATTAGAATATTTGAGGCACTTCAATGTCCTTATATGGCAAGGCACTTCATCCACTCTTCTACAGAAGGATACCTTTCATATGCACTTCTGAAGTGCTCTTGAAGTACCTTATTAGTATCATAGCAAATCCGTGTGATGAAAAGGTATGTAAATTTAGCCATGAGATATTTACTTTCCCAGAAAAGAATACACAAATATATATTTGAGCACAGAAAGTTTTATTCAGAGAAAATACAGAGTGAAACAGAACAGTACATCATAAAATATTTACAATA
>JAVTVY010055331.1:0-30946 GCA_036873755.1 Hanleya hanleyi
TGTCAAATATATTATGCTTACAAGCTTTCATTGAACCCACCCACTGCCCTCAGGGGCATGTCCCCACCCCAGGGGATCTGAACTGACCCTCATACGCCACGGATTAAGAAGTGAAACCCACATGAGCAGATCCTTAAGAAGTGAAACCCACATGAGCCGACCCTCATACGCCACGGATTTCACCCCATGGCTCATTCACCCCCATGGGTTAGTTTATAGGGATAGAGAGATCGTGTGCCCTTTCTATACTACTCATCGCGCATGCGCAGTCGACCCATTCTACTGTAGGGTGCAAGCCTGACCCATGGAATCTCAGGTAGCGAAAACCCCAGGTGTCGCGGTCCACCCTATCCCGCGCCACACTTATAGGGATAGGGAGATCGCGTGCCCTTTCTATACTACTACTCATCGCGCATGCGCAGTCGACCCATTCTACTGTAGGGTGAAAGCCTGGCCCATGGAATCTCAGGTAGCGAAAACCCCAGGTCTCTCGCCCCAGCCTATCCCGCGCCACACCTATGCGACCCGCTGTGCAGTGAGTAAAGTGGAGGAGGAGGAGGAGTAGGCGAGTAAAGTGGAGGAGTAGGACACGCTACAGATTATACTAGGGAGATATAAGTCAGTTATATACATTGGCCACAGAAATCTATTCGAACAAAATCAATTTTTAGGAATTCCAGAGCTTCCATTTCGCAGTGTTTCCATGGCTTGGGTCATCTGGTTGATAAGTTTGGTGTCGGAATGAGTCTTTCCCACTTACAAGGATAAGCTTGACACAGTTGACAGCTGCAGGGTCTCTACTACTGGCCGCCCAATGGAGAGGTGTCTTCCCTTCTACATCAGGGATACCAATATTGGAGTCCTGGGAAAAATAAATGTACAATGATTAAGATTACACGGAGATTATCTGCGATGCTCATCGAGTCTTAGGGCAACTGTTGTTACTAATTCTTTAAGGGCCTCCAGTGGGTGGGCAGCTTCAGTTTGTATTATGTCTGCTGCCACAAGGGAAAGATGAATTTCCTCTAAATGATGACTGTACATGGCTAGTAACTCATGTCCAGTTCTCTATATGGCTGAAATACAGCTGAACAAGATGCTAAACCCTAACTCACTCATTACATGTAATAATTCTTTCTTATTTCTTACATTTTTTTTGTTAAAAATCAAGTTCTTAATGTTCATAACTAATGTACATTACTGAATCACAGAATATCATTGATATTTTAAATTAGGCATCTTCTAAATTACAAACAAGCAAGGCTTATTTTGATAATTCACTCCAACAACCCCATTCCCAACAACTCACACCTGGTCTTGAGATAGTAATGTCTCCTTCCAGGTATATCGTTATTCGGAAGATCAAATATCACCTGCCTGTTTGATCAACATCCTGATATGTTCTAAATTTCCATATGATGATGCCCAGTGTAATGCCGTCCTCTAGAAAATAAATAAGACAAGAGATATGGTTAACTAAAATGTATATATTAAGCATGTATAGACAGGTTACCTCCCTTGATTGTCTATGCAGTAGACAGGTTATGGCCAGCATCAGTTAAAACTAATGTCTGGATCTAGATTCATTCTCTTCATTGCAGAATGTATCAGGTCGGAATAAATGCCCACAGACCCAGAGATACGCTCATACTATTCAGCTTGTATCACTGACGTTCCTACTCTCCTTGATCCCCCCGCTGATTCACATCGCATATTTCAAGCCTCTTGGACGTAAGGGGGTGCTCTGCACAGGCCGACCACCAATGACCAATGAATATCACTCTTACGAAAGAGTCTTGGCAATATGAGTTGTCTCCCTTTTCAAACGTTCATATGTCGTTAACGGCAAAACTAACAATGAACAGACGGCAAAACAGCTCTAATTACGTTAATTTCTGAGTTAAGAGTGAACAGATTTTTGGATAACTTCCTCCATTGTTTAGTAAGGTTCGGCAACTGATTGCAAACATTTGTTCACTGATACCTTCAAATAATTAACAAATAAATCCCTGTAAATGTTGTTAATATCCCACTGAGAAGAACACGCTTTATCGTCATGAGTATATAAGGAGATCAAGCTGCCTAGAATGGTAACGTAAAAACACAGTTCAATTGTTTCAGATTTTGAATTGAATGTTGACTGTAATAAAGACAGGGAAAAGTTCCTTTGAGAGATGCGGTAAGAAGGCATGTCGCTGTCAAAATATTGGCATGGTTTCTACATTACGTGAGAGTCGTGATCTCACTATCATGAAGGCATGACGTAATTTCGATCACGTGAGGTAGTTAGACAATCGTGCTTAGTATGAGGAATCTGGTTATCTCCGAGCTATTACGGCACGGCGATTGGGTAACCAGATAAAGCGCCCCCTTATGGCCAAGAGGCGCGAACTTGGCGATGTGAATCAGCGGGGGGAACAAGGAGAGTAGGGACGTCAGTGATACAACCTGTTTATCAGCGTAACCCAATGAAAAGCGACCTGAACTGTGATAACTAATCAGGCTGCTGCCAATAGGATTTGAATTCTGTCCGTATCAGCGACGAAACGAATACTGCCTGGCCAATACCTGTCTACCAGGTTAGGGCGATTTCGCTCTCTAAAATGGAGGTAGAAAAGGTCGTTTAATAAATAAATAATGCTCAATAACTTTTGATTCCTTCTTAACCAATGCATCAAAATTTCAGGTGCATTGATTTATCTATTGTTCCATGTCACAAAATCAATTTGCCATGTTAAGAACCAGCCAATGTTGTTTAAACAGCGCGAAGGATGTTTGGCCTATTATTATGCAGATTAGATAGATGACAATTTACTTTTTTTACTATCATTTAATGTGGATAGATATGTCCGAATGCGCCTCAAGAGGATTTTGCTGAATTCATTATGTGAACTGATTTATTGAGCGAAAACAACCCTTTTTACCTCCATTTTAGAGAGCGGGTATGGATATACAGGGGTGGTAACCAGTCTAGTACATGTATTCTGTAACTACATGTATTATAAAACAATGTTCCAGTTTCTCTTCAAAAGTGATGCAATATTATTGTCCTGAAAACTGGGTGAACTTGTTCTTACTGTATTGTCACATAGGGCTGTGGAGACAACTGAGCTGAGGCCTCAAACACTACCCCTCCCCCCCCCCCATTTTTGAAAATGCTCAGCAGCCCCTGCTCATACACGACTTTATTAGATAATACTGTAAAATAGACCAAAGCATTGTGTGTTATTCACTTTTAAACTTTAATCAATGTTTTCAATATAAAGCATGAATCCATTCAGGTTGCAGACCTTACAAATGATATCACTCTCACTGGACAGGTTTCAGTTCTGGTTTTCAGGTTCTTGTGTCTGGTCCTTTTCTGTGAAGTTGGCATTCATTACTACTTTCATGTGTTCACATATACTGCATGGAATATATTTCAGGACAGGTATGTGTCGAAGCAACTTTTAAATTTTTGACGTCTTGTGAAACGAAACCCACCGGATCCTGTCCACAAAGTGAAGTATTATGGGGGATGTCTGCGCCCTGAATACAGATTTTATTCCCACCTTATTTTTATCTTGGTCATCTATTTCACCAGGTGAGAGTTGTTTCAATAGGAGGGCCATACATTTAGCTGACTTATGCCGTGTACACAGGTGTAGGGTTGTCTGTCCCTCATTGTCCTTCTCACGGATATTGGCACCTTTGGAGATCAACAGTTTCATCAGTCGAAAATTACCCTGCAAAATAAATCAGTAATGTTCAGCGATTGCAAAAACAGGAAAGACATGAATGAATTTTCATGGAAAAGAAAAAATGAAAAAAAAAAAATTCTTCAAGAGCCATGAAATCAGTATTTTTTTCATTATAAAATTCTTTCTGCATTGTGTTTAATCACCACTTGGCGTTTAAGTTCATTCATTTCCCGTACATTTTTCATGTATCTTCATGACAACCTATCTGATTGTTGGCCTACAACCTGTGTTACATAATCTTCACAACATCAAGGTTTATTTTTGAGCCAAAGGCGAAAACTTTACCATCTCGAATAGCTGACCGTATTCTGCCCACTTTCAGTGTACTGTATACAGATAAGATAAGATAAGAAACTTTATTTAAAGTCGATTTGTAAAACAGTAAAACATTAGTTCTCACAGGAGCTATTATCACCAACTTGGCCGCGAAAACATAACATATGGTATATCATAAAAGATTAACAAAGTATACGGGTATGCACATAAAAATGTAGTGTGATTATATCACCGACCAGTGTGTTATACTGTATAAAATATGGTGTGATATATTAAGATCATAACAATGTAAAATAATTGTGATATATTATGATAAACTATCATTTGCCAATATTTTTATGATTGATGATTAAGATCTAGAAATCAAATTTATTTATTAAAAATTTAAATTCTTTCAGACTATTTGCGGTTTTAATGGAATTGGGCAATTGGTTCCAGAGTATTGTGCCCTGGTAACGGATTGAATGTATTCTGTGTGTTGTTGTTTTCACTGTCGGGACGTTCAATTTCTTAGTGGCACGGAGATTATATGAAATATGTTTGATATTAAATAAGTCCTGGACATAAGGTGAGTTAAGACAATTGAGGGACTTGCAAACTTCTGTAACCAGCTGCCGTTTGTGATGAAGAAGAAGTGTGGAGAAACCTGATTTTATCAACAGCTCCTCATATGTAGCATTAAAATCATTATCTACATAGCGGAGGCCTCTGCTTTGTAGCTTCTCCAACTTTGTTGCATCCAATTGTTTGCAATTAAACCAGACTAAAGAACAATAATGAAAGTGAGATTGTATAAATGACTTCAAAATTGTTAATTTTACATTGGTGTTCAAGAGATAGGATACTCTTTTAAGACCACCCAACTGTCTAGCCGCTTTTCTACAAATTTCAGGTACATGAGCGGAGAAAGACAAATGGCTATCAAGGATAACACCTAACAACAAAACGCTAGCCTCATTATTGATAGTGACGCTTTCATCAATGGACAGTTCCATGTCACTCTTAGTGTTTGCTCTCGATCGTTGCGCCAATAAGAACTGAAATTTTGAGGGATTTGCCTCCATTTGGTTCTCATCGAACCACTTGATACAGTTTTTGCCCTCCGTTTCTAAACATTCTTTCACCTCAACATTTGTGCTTCCAGTCGCACTTAACGTGTTATCATCAGCATAATTAACAATCATAGTGTTGATGGTGTACAATAGGTCATTTATAAATACATTAAATACCACAGGTCCCAAGACCGAGCCTTGAGGGACACCTTTAGTGGTACATTGTTGGCTGCTTAGGATAGTTCCAAGTTTAACTTGTTGCAGTCTATTTCTCAAATAGCTACTTATTTATCACGAGTTCTGTGTAAAACAAGTGATATGATTGGACAATATACACCGAATGTTGATTTGCTGATTAGCTGAAATCTACAGTGGCATTTTCCAAGAACACTTTTCATTCCTATGTTAATCAGGGGTATCTAGAATAGAGATAATGGTACCCCTGGTATTAGTGAGGCTGGTGTTTCATATACGAGTAGGTGCTTGAATGACAGATTATCACCTATTTCCAGCACTGATGCACCTCACGAAAAACAAATTACATTTACCTTATGTGCTGCCCAGTGAAGTGCAGTTCTTCCCCCTTTATCTCGTTTGTCTATGTGAGCCCCGGCTTTGACCAGAATCTCGGCACACTCAAGACGATCAGCTAACACACAGAACATCAGGGGTGTCCTTCCAAACTGTTCACCGGCATCTATGTCCTTGCCACTGGCTGTAAAACAAACAGACGATGTCCAATGAATGATGGCACATTTTATCAAAATTAGACAACTTGATTGGTCGGTTTGAAATATGGAAAATTGACAATCGATAAGAAGGCTGATGAAAATTTGAAAAAGAAAGAAAGAAAATTTGAAAACAGATTTTCCACAAAATAGAACGAATAAATAACATTTCAGACTTTAGGATCTGGGAGCGGCAGGGAAGGCTGGTCTGTGACCCAGAATGTGCTGGATTCCTAATTATTAAAATTTTGGTGGAATGATGTGAATTTATTACTGGTTTTCTATGGGAAATTGCTTCAAGAATATATATGAGAATGCTGTACATCCCCCATCTGCATATAATTGTACTTACAGACGAGAATCCGTCCCAGCATGGCTTTGTCACCATTAACGGCTGCAGCATGGAGCTGAGTGACACTCTCCATGGGATTGGCTTGTCCACCATTACTGAAAGGTCCGGAAACACTCTCCATCTATGAGGAAGAGAAAATGGGGAAATACATACATGTATAATACAACGATAGTAATAGTAACAAAAATAAAATAACAAAAATACTGTTACCGTACACGATCAGTTTCTAAATGACAATAAATATCTTCATGTTAATACTGTTAACAAAAATGTACCTGTGGAATGGTGGACTTGGACGAGCCTGCTACAGCCGACGTCATCTCACTTCCTGATATCTGAAAATATATGAATAAATATATATGTTATTATCTCAGAAACAATTCAATGTATTGAATGCAGTTCATTGAGTGGGTCCTTTAAATGATTCAAGTTGAAAGCATTAGCGTGAAATTGATGTGACAGAAAAAATACATGTCTGATAAATCTTAAAATAATTCAATCACAGGAAGTGAAATTTCTCACTTTAAATGTGTGCTCCAAATCGAACCAGTCCCAGAAACTTGAGATGTTGGACTGAATAGACATCCTGGAAATCATATCAGACCTCCGGTGTAGTGGCGTCGATGACAAAACTTTTGCTGCTATGTTAGTTTATCAGAATTAGCGTGTATTAGTTTTCGTGTGAGTTGAACTTCTCTGTCTGTCATGTCTGTGAATTTCAGGGCCGTCACTAGGATTTTCAAAGGGGGGGTGCAAATGTTTTCAATTTCCCATATCTTATCATCCCAGGAATGAGCGCCAAGGAAATGTCTTTTCTAGGGAAGTCTACGGGGGTCTGATCCCCAGATTTTTTTAATTTCTTTGCTTGATTTCCTACATTTTAGCGCATTTTAAAGGCTAAATTGGGGTTTGATATCTTATATAATTTCCATAATTTTATGTCATTGGGAATCAAATGTTGAATAAAAAAAAAACAACAACAAAAAAGAAAGGGGGGGGGGGCGTTCACACGACACACACCATGGATAGTGACAGCATATTTGACAATGGATCAATTTGTGTGAAGGTCAGTTGTATGACAACAAACATATGTTATTTATAATTTTTGGTGGAATGATCAGTGGGCATCTATGTTTAAATTCTACATCCTTTACAAATTTCAAACACGTATTAAGGATGCAGCGACTGAATCACAAACTTTTCCACAGTACCTTACAATTTACTAATTCACTAGGCAATACATGTATCTGTAAAGAAAATAATAATAGCTGAAGAAATCAATACATACATGAAGATCAATGGATCCATCACTAACCATGCCTGTGTCCTCGAGGTCTGACGATGGTCCAACACGGACACGCTGAGTTATACAACACAGGGCCATCAACGGGCCCGAAATAACCAACTCTTCCGCTGAACTCATCTTTACGATTTATATCCACGGTAACACATGGGTAGACAACTATTACCGGACAACTATCTGGGAAGCGTTAACATGATGATGTCTGTTCTTCAGTTACCATACAATTTACCCCTCCACTTAAGTGGACAGACTTAATGTTCAGATCGAGCGAACATGGCAATTCACATATTAAAGTTCACCATGAGTCAAGATATGTATTGGCCAACAATGTAGTGAAATTCATGTAATCATCTCCAAGTCAACAATGGCCCCTTCAAAAACTCATCCATGCAGGAAAAATCACACTTCCAGATAACTTTGAAAGAGTTAAGGAAGTTATATCAAACTTTCTCTGAACTCGCCACACACAATAATCAGATGAGTAAACTGTATCAAAGATGAAATTTGAAAATTCTGTCTCGGCGGAGTCTGCAACATAATATGTTACCCAAACAGAATTCAAGCCTCTCACAAAATGAACACCTTTATACGTTCAACTTCTCCACATCATCTGCTAGAAGACTAGGAAGTTATCATCCTACCATCTAGGTGAACAGACAGACAGTCTCCCTAGCAGGGGTTTCACCCCACTTCCCAATGATATATTGGGTTTAACCAGGTCAAGCCAGTCTGCAGTCAAAATACTGACCTATATTTAGAACAGTGAAGTCGCACATGTACATGTACAGTGGCAGCCGAAGTTTACAACATATGCTGCCTGAATTTCCTGCTTCCCTATAAATATTCTTTTAGAAATCTCAGAGACATGTGAAAATAAGCTGCTGAGTGAAGTTTTACTATGGTAGCCTGCATGAAGGCCTACATATTTGAGTAAAATTTTACATGTATGCCACACATGACTGAACATCACATAGCATGTACCAGTACACATGTAAAAGAAAACTACAGCCTGTTTGTAGGTTGACACAGAACTATAATGGAATAAGAAGATGAAGTTCAGTGAATACAGTCACCGGTACACTGAATATTGAAACAGTAGACCATATACTGTTCTGATAAGATTCACGAGTGTTGATGAAGTAGACTATAGAGGGGTCGATGGATGGAGTTTGGGTACTCCACCATACCAATACTCTCAAACAAAAATGATAAACATTTGTGTTGAGTAAGTTATTTTCCCAGATCACACTGTCCATAAAAAGAATGAGGTTGCTAAAAGTAGACCACATCTTTGCATGGATTCCTGATGTTGACCATGCTGTTCCACTGAGACTGATGTTGATGAAGTAGACCATACTGTTCCACTGAGACTGATGTTGATAAAGTATATCATACTGTTCCACTGAGACCGATGTTGATAAAGTATATCATACTGTTCCACTGAGAATGATGTTGATAAAGTATATCATACTGTTCCACTGACAACGATGTTGATAAAATATATAATACTGTTCCACTGAGAATGATGTTGATAAAGTATATCATACTGTTCCACTGAGACTCATGTTGATAAAGTATATCATACTGTTCCACTGAGAATGATGTTGATAAAGTAGACCATACTGTTCCATTAGACTGATGTTGATAAAGTATATCATACTGTTCCACTGAGAATGATGTTGATAAAGTATATCATACTGTTCCACTGAGACTGATGTTCATAAAGTATATCATACTGTTCCACAGAGAATGATGTTGATAAAGTATATCATACTGTTCCACTGAGACTGATGTTGATCAAGTGTATCATACTGTTCCACTGAGACTGATGTTGATAAAGTATATCACTGTTCCACTGAGAATGATGTTGATAAAGTAGACCATACTGTTCCATTAGACTGATGTTGATAAAGTATATCATACTGTTCCACTGAGAATGATGTTGATAAAGTAGACCACACTGTTCCATTAGACTGATGTTGATAAAGTATATCATACTGTTCCACTGAGAATGATGTTGATAAAGTAGATCATACTGTTCCATTAGACTGATGTTGATAAAGTAGAACATACCGTTCCACTAAAACTGATGTTGGTAAAGTAGACCATACTGTTCCATTGGACTGATGTTGATAAAGTAGATCATACTGTTCCAATGACTGATGGTAAAGTAGACCATACTGTTCCATCGGACTGATGTTGATAAAGTAGACCATACCATTCCACTAAGACTGATGTTGATAAAGTAGACCATACTGTTCCTCTGAGACTGATGTTGATAAAGAAGACCATACTGTTTCATTAGACTGATGTTGATAAAGTAGACTATACTGTTCCATTGAGACTGATGTTGATAAAGCAGACCATACTGTTCCACTGAGACTGATGTTGATGAAGTAGACTATACTGTTCCATCAGACTGATGTTGATAAAGTAGACCATACTGTTCCACTGAGACTGATAGTGATAAAGCAGACCATACTGTTCCATCAGACTAATGTTGATGAAGTAGACCATACTGTTCCATTGAGACTGATGTTGATAAAGTAGCCCATACTGTTTCATCAGACTGATGTTGATAAAGTAGACCATACTGTTCCACTGAGAATGATGTTGATAAAGTATATCATACTGTTCCACTGAGAATGATGTTGATAAAGTACATCATACTGTTCCACTGAGAATGATGTTGATAAAGTATATCATACTGTTCCACTGAGACTGATGTTGATAAAGTATATCATACTGTTCCACTGAGACTGATGTTGATAAAGTATATCATACTGTTCCACTGAGAATGATGTTGATAAAGTAGACCATACTGTTCCATTAGACTAATGTTGATAAAGTGTAGCATACTGTTCCACTGAGAATGATGTTGATAAAGTAGACCATACTGTTCCTTTAGACTGATGTTGATAAAGTATATCATACTGTTCCACTGAGAATGATGTTGATAAAGTATATCATACTGTTCCACTGAGACTGATGTTGATAAAGTATATCATACTGTTCCGCTGAGACTGATGTTGATAAAGTATATCATACTGTTCCACTGAGAATGATGTTGATAAAGTAGACCATACTGTTCCATTAGACTAATGTTGATCAAGTATATCAAACTGTTCCACTGAGAATGATGTTGATAAAGTAGACCATACTGTTCCATTAGACTGATGTTGATAAAGTAGATCATACTGTTCCACTGAGACTGTTGATAAAGTAGACCATACTGTTCCACTGAGACTGATGTTGATGAAGTAGACCATACTGTTCCATTGAGACTGATGTTGATAAAGTAGATCATACTGTTCCATTAGACTGATGTTGATGAAGTAGACCATACTGTTCCATTAGACTGATGTTGATAAAGTAGACCATACTGTTCCATTAGACTGATGTTGATAAAGTAGACCATACTGTTCCATTAGACTGATGTTGATAAAGTAGACCATACTGTTCCATTAGACTGATGTTGATAAAGTAGACCACACTGTTCCATTAGACTGATGTTGATAAAGTAGACCATACTGTTCCATTAGACTGATGTTGATAAAGTAGAATTTATTAATTGCTCCATTAGACTGATGTTGATAAAGTAGACCATACTGTTCCATTAGACTGATGTTGATAAAGTAGACCATACTGTTCCATTAGACTGATGTTGATAAAGTAGACCATACTGTTCCATTAGACTGATGTTGATAACGTAGATAATACTGTTCCATTAGACTGATGTTGATAAAGTAGACCACACTGTTCCATTAGACTGATGTTGATAAAGTAGACCATACTGTTCCATTAGACTGATGTTCATAAAGTAGTCCATAGTGCTTCACTGAGAATGATGTGATGAAATAGACTATATATACACTGATAGATGGGTGATGGGTGGGGGGTGGATATGGCAAAGTACCTGTCCTCACATGATTGACAGGTTGACAGTCTTTTGCTTTTGAAAATAGCAGGAGTGCTGTGAATCACACTCCTGGAATTGCTGAATTTCACACTCCTGAGCCAATATTTAGGAGTGTGAAGGTGCGAGAACAACGCAATGAGAACCCCCCAGCCTTGGTGGTATTAAAATAGGGAAATTGTTGAAGAACAAGCAGTTGATGGCAACAAGCAATTCATTGGTGACAAAATTGACATTTCAATGTAGTAGTGAATCAGAAAATCTAGGTTAACCAGACTAATTTTTACAAGGTATCTGTACCATGATCACATACCTGTGATTTAAGTTTGGTACTCCATACACATCATCCGAACGCATGGCACGATCATACGTATAGAAACTTCTGCTCGTAGCCATGCGGTAACGGGTGCTATCGGAGTGTAATAGGGCGTTTCCCAAATGGTCACATCCGACTGGTCCCGTTACATCCGACATCGGTGCAATCACATTCATACAGCGAAGACACACCTCCAGAAAGCGATCGATTGAAATGATCCCATGCATGGTGGGCCTCGAAGTGCCCCCATCACAAAATAAAAGGCATATCATTTTCTTGTGGTCTGCCGCCGATTGTATTTTGTTTTCAAATATGTTAGGCCGTTTGTAATATGATTTTTCTTAAGATAAACAAAGAAGCATGCTCCACTGGAGTGAGAAATAAAATAGCTAATTCGCACAACTTCGTGTTTGGTCTCACGTAGACTCCCCCAGTCTTGCGCCTCGTGAAACTGACATGTCTGCATGTCTGAGAAATATTCGAATGCAGATAATTTCATTGGCTCATTTAAATGGGGCCGACATTTGACCTCATGCTTTGGGAACAACTTTCGAACTGGATTATCTCCCTCTAGATAGATGGCGCCGGCTGAAATACATGCCGAATCACAGCGATAATCTAAGGGTAGTGTTAAGTGAAACGTGAAATGCCCTTAGCATTAAGCTAAGATGTCCATACACAGGTGGATATGTATGTACACACATGTATGATGACCATATTCCAATGCCAATTTTGGCTCAAGCCCAAGATGTGTCCAGTGTAAGGTCAGTTGGTCCTAAATAATGTAGGTTGGGGGGATGGTGATAATGATAGGGTTGGGGTTAGAAATAACCTTGACAGAGATTGCAAGCTCATCGAAAGTGGACAATTCAAATGGATTTTTACTCTAAGAAGTGAGGCAAATGTGTCTTTATAGTCACACGTGGGAGTTTTGGAATATACCATTGCGCTAGAGACAATAAGTAGGACAGATGTTGGTTTTACTGAGGTTGAAATTTAGCGAATGGAGAGGCGGTTGAATTTGGCAGAATTTCTGGATCCAAGTTGATGAACCTTTCTATATCTAGAGTGTTGGTCCGTCCACTGCAGCAAACACGGTAATTATAGGAGTACCTGTGCAACCCTCACAATTGCCGAGGTAAATGCTGTGATATTATTAGTTCACCTCAGCAATTTTCAACATGGCATTATATGGGAGTTATTTTGATGCCACAATGAGTGAGTGAATATAAGTTAAGGCCAAAAAAAAAATACCTTTGTTTCCGCTTTCGAGCCCCAAAAAATAAGGGTAGGTAGGTAGGGATTTTTTTTTTTTTTTTTGCTTTTTTTTTTTGGTAGGTACTCTGCACAACTGTGTGTGAAATTCTATCTATACGCCCCAAAACTACAATATACAGCACAACTTGATACATTGAATCATTGATTGAAAATAAAAGTAACTACCTGTTTTGGCTTCAGACTTCTTTTTGTGCCTTCGCCTCATGTGGGAGGCATTAATTAAGTTTTTAATCTGCACTCTGTTCATTTGTCAATCCGTCTGCCAAACAACTTGCATTGGAGCCCATCTCTCAAAGCGATGATCCGAAGTTAGGATGATCCCAAGTCTAGGTTGAAGAGATGGGGGGTAAGAAAAGTCCTTGATTTCCCATCTCTTCAACCTGGACTCGGGATCATCCCAGCATAGGATCACTTCGAGAGATGGCCCCTGGACCTTGTGGAATCAACTAGTCCCACGATTCCATATCAAATTCTAAAATTTGAAGTGCGTGTTGTATTCGTATTGAAGCAGCATGAAGTATTTGTGAAAGAAAATATAGATTTTCGTCAGAATTTTGATGATTTTGACTGTCATTCTCAGCCGTCAAAGGCTAGTGGATGCCGTCTCTAAATCTGGAGGTAGAAGGGGTTGTTTTGCTTTAGAACTATTTCATATTAAATCAACAAGTACTTAGGAAACTTCAAGGTGACCGTGAGTATGGTCATACTTTGACATATGGTCATCGTTTGGTGTGAAGTGACCGACTGCAGTGACAGTGTTCGGTTCGTACATCCAGTTCATTGGATTTCACAGATTTATATGGCATAATTTTTAAATGTGGACTGCTCGAAAATTGCATCATTTGTGTTTGATCGAACAGAACTCTAAATTTAAAACTGACATACAAAACATCAACGGAAATTGGCCTACCGATAATGCGCAGTACGTATCGGCTTGTTTTTTTTCGCTGGCAGGCGCTTGCTTCTGGCCCCTTGCATGAGGACAGTGAATGCATTCAATGTCGGCGAAGTCTGTCGCAGGTCTGGGCAATCGCACACGATGCGCAGGTATTTTATACCAAATAGAGTCGTTGCCGTCTCGACCTGCATGTCCAAATCCTCCAAGGACGTCCACGGCCCGCTTTCGTTTTGAGCACAGAACACCGTCTGATGGCGAACGTCTTTATCAATGCTGTAACGATCGACAATGTCGCTGAATGTTTCCCGAAAACTGCAGGAAACAAATCTCCGCAGTGCGGGAAGATTTGGATATTGTTTACATTTTTCCGCCGAAACGGACAAAATGGCCGCGGCCATGGTGCTTTTACGAAAGCGATAGGTGGCAGCACACTGCAAACCATGACAACAGCGCCAGAGTTATTTCCCCTGATTCGACTGTTCGAGCGGAACGAGAAAGGACACAAAATAAAAACACAAGTGCTCTGAAATTCGCCGAAATCACCGTGTAGGTCGGTCATTTTGCTTTTTTTTTTTCCACCACTCAAAAAAACTATAGGGTCGGCGTGGATTTTACTAGGTCGGTCGAAAAGCGGAAACAAAGGTATTTTTTTTTTAGGCCTAACGTCGCTTTCAACTATATTTCAGTCATATCACGATGTTGGGTCCTATTCCTTTTCACACCCGGGAACCACACGGGTGGGGTCCTATTCCTTTTCACACCCGAGAACCCCACGGGTGCCTCAGTTAGTCACCTCCTACGACAAGCTCTCTGAGGAGCTGAGGCCTATTCTTACCGTGACCTGCGATGTGCACAACGACATCCCAGGTCAATCCCCGGAAGCCCCCTGGGGCTTGATGCCACAGGATTTTTGCTGAGGATATATTTTCTTAATTGTGAGGGCTGCTGTGTGTTTAGTGTCAGTGGGGTAGTCGGATGACGTCATGAAATGTGTAGATTGAGTATCTGGAACATTACAACATCAACAGATTCAGGTCAAGAACAATGGGTCTTTTGTCTTCAGTTCAGTTGAATATGGCAGGCTTACATAGCTGCAAAAACGTGAATAAAGTTAGAAAAACGTAGTAAAATATTATGCGTGATAATGGTGTGCGCTATGATTGACAGAATAAAGCGTGTATGAATAAATATTCCCTAGAGATTTCTCATCCAAATCTGACTTCTGGCGGTTGCCATGCTTATGTCGTCATCACGTGACTGACAAGAGAGAGCACTCCGGCAGTTATCTGTTGAAGTTGAACTTGTCAAACTTCTATGTCATTTCCTCGTAACTTTTTGTTTGAAGTAAGCGTATTTCTATGTCCTATAATTCCTTTTGTACTGTCGCCATTCAGATAAGAACATTGAAGCAGACTGAAAATAAGTATTAGCGCCAAATCCCTTCTTATAGACAAACTCCAGAAATCAAACTTTCAAAGCCTAAATCAAGTAGGGCATATTTAATGAGAGGTCATGTGGGGCCTACTTTTCAACATCCCTCTTAGAAACCGTTGTGGCTGAAGCCTTGTAACAATTTGAAGGTGTGGTTGTTATAATACAGAGCCACCGAAGAGTTGAGAAAATTTACTTCTGATCAGGGCTATATATGATGCAGGTGTTGAATATTGATGAGATGAAAATACTGGGGTCACCCTGATGCAGTACATGACTTACATTACACTACAGAGCCAGCTGAACTGGTAGGCCATTTGTTAAATTTAGCTTATTTTGGGTTATTTTCATTGGAATCACAGACTTATTTCTTCAAGGTTTTACATCAAATATTGGTCTAAATTGAACCTTAGGAAGTTACTTAAGCCCCTGAATGTTGAAAAGTGAAGCAATTTGATGGGATTGTGCCATTTCATGCCTATAAGATGTGTACAGTATTTTATCCTCCATCTTGAAGTAGGATTGTGAAGCTGTGTCTGGGCGCCGATTCTTGCGCAGCCTAATAAATTGCACTTCCTAATAAATCAGGAAGTGTTACGTCAGCGATCCGATGACCAATGATCTGACCTTTGACAAAACCTGTTTGACCAGGTGCACCGGGTCCACGAGGTCTCCGAACAACACAAATGAATGGAACGAGCTGAAAAATCTGGCACCATTAGCCTCGAACCGAAACGCAAAGGAAACGCAATCACATTTTTCGTCAAAGGGCTTTCGAGCGTGCTGAATTGAGCAATATCATAAGGACTGATATTAAATCAATGAATAACTGTACAAATCTTTCTTTCTAAAACCCTGTAAATCGTCTGTAATCCTTGAAACATTTTATAGACCCGCTCTTCCACTTTCCCGCGAAAGAAAACAGTGAGGCGCTCGACGAGTGGGACTCGCCTGTGTTACACAGTACGCTGAGTCAACACACAGAATATAATTTACTTACGTCAGCTACCCGACCCTCCACTTGTTCTCACCTGAACAGGTATCAGAGTTATTTCTCTTGCTTTGAAGTTCTCTTTGAACACGTAACTTCCGCTTTACGCTTTTGATGGCGATTTCACGTTTCAAGCTCTGAGAATGTGGAACCTCTTTTACTAGTTGTGATCATTTGGCTTGTTGTACACTTGAATGGTAAATGTTATCATGTTCTCCTGGCTTCCCTGCTTACGTGAGTACCTTTATTTATTTGTTACGACCAAAAAAAAAATTCAACTTCTCAATCCTACATGATCTTGCAATGTCAAATGTACTATCATTTTTTCATGACTCCTGGTCCCTGCCTTGTCCTGCTGTCACTGTGTTGAAGATTTATCAGCTTTAATTTGACTTCCATCAAGGCCTAGAACTTACACATGAACAGCCACAGTGACTCTTTTAAAATCACCTGACTACCCCAGTATCAGACTCAGTGTTGTTGTTGTTCGTGGAAATTCAGTATTTTTGGGGGGGGGGGGGTTGTACTTACGCTCCAAAGCCACTATGGTACAAGCGCACAATGAGGACAGGGTTCGTCAGCAATGTTATCCCAATTAAACCCGGCAGCTTTCATTTGTGAAGCTAGCAGGTGTTATCGACATTTACACACATTATTTCGTTGTTTTCCTTTCTCTTTCGCATTTTAGCGGCCATGATGTTGTCATGGCATAGCCGATGGTAGAAGAGATCGCGGTCGCCATTGGCTGGAAAATGGGTCGTACGTTTGCAAACCCAATTTTCATTGGCTGGGAAAAAAACTTTGCAGAACATGTGCGCTTGGAGGCTGCAGCCTGTAGCAGATAACTGGGGCACTGGGGATGTGAAAAGATAAAAAAGACAACTGTTTACGCTTCTTCGTTGTAAAGACAGGATTTGTAAGTTTCAACAAAGGGTGATTGATCCACCATCAGACCATCGGTGTCACTGCTTCGATAATTATTATTGTGGAAGAGTAAGTAACCTAAATTCTTATTCTTCCACAACACTAACACTGCAAGTGGAGCTGACACTTCAGGGGATCAGATAATCGACTGAAATTTTTTGAATTCGACTGAAAAAACGGAAACTCGGTAGGTTATTTGTTGATAGCTCGCTTAATACTGGTTCGATTCTGACATTGTAAAGTTTCCGGAGTAGCTGAAGAGATTCTCTTTTCAAAAATATATAGTTTGATGACAATTTATTTTTTATTTTTGAGATAGATATCAACTGAAAAAATCGTGTCGACTTCGCTGAAATTTTTTCTGGACCGACCGACATGCGGTTTTTCTTGTCCGGAAAATTATTGCGTGAACTGACTGAAATACTTTTAGGTTTCCGGAATGCTCTACTTTTATACGAATAAAATGATATAAAATATATGCATGTACCTTCTACCGTTTTCCGTAAAAGGGTTCGCTGAAAAAAAACGATTGAAAATCACAACATTTTCAGCTGAATCTGCCGTAAAACGGATTAGTGAAGCGAGTTAAAAACTCGGATTTGGAGACGGACTTCAGAAGATTCCGAAAATCCGGAATAAGGATCGCGGGTAAGTTTATTGGAAGATTGGTTATGTCGGTAGGTCATAAGTGTCGAATTAAATTTTAAAAGCATAGTTTGCACAAAAAATATCCTATTTTTCAAATAATTGAATGTTTGTCATATAATAACTTAATGTAAATGGAAATAGTGAAAATATTGAATTGACCATTAATTTTAAATACATATATTTTTATAAATCGAAATGAAAACTTACCAGGAATATACATATTTTCTTTTCGAAATGAACTGCGCATGCGCCAATGCCGTGACCTTTGTAAAACCGGAAAGCGTGGTAGCAGACGATTTTTAACTTGTCAAAGTTAAGCATGGATAATTGCATTAATTGTAACAAACCCTTTGTCAAGGGACATAAGGGCTACAATAGAGTGTCGTTAAAATCTCTCACATCTCCTAAAACAGTGAGAAAGTTTTACAAAGGTCACGGCATTGGCGCATGCGCAGTTCATTTCGAAAAGAAACATGGAAGACAAATTGCAGATCGAAGCGGGAGCTGCTGGAAAAACTGGCTGAAATGCGATGAAATCGGCAGCGGATTTTGCGGGCAGTGTGTCACCGCTATTCGAAATGATACCATCTACCAAGAAATGATAGGTATGTGGCCGTAACTTGATTCTTTATACCATACGGAAAATAAAAGACAAATGTGGTATGGAGTGGCTTGTAACCTAGTGACAATATAAGGTCAATATATAAACGTCATCACTAGGTTGCATGTTGTAGCTAAGGTAGAATAGCTTTGGGTGGTGTAAAGCTATGTCTCTCATCCTTCTGTTGACCGCTTGTGCTGTGGTGTTGATTCTGTGAAGGAAACCCACTCGGCGAAATCCAGGCTGGAATCGGTTGTTCCCTCTGGGCAGGATGGACGAAAATACGATGTTGGCAGAGGGGTTGTCGTTCCAGATAGTCTCAACTAAGGCTTGGAACTTCTGTAGGACTGTCTTTGCCGTGTCTCTGGACAGATTATTGGCACCGACGTGGAGCATAATCACATTATCTTTTAACGATCGTCACTCTCGGCAAGTGTTGTAACGGATTAGCGGTTGGGGATTAATTGCATGGGATTAAAACTTAATAAGCTGTTCACCAGTCTGGGCTGTGAGATGTCAAAAAGTCAGTAAGTGAACAGAACTCACAATGATAAAATTCATTTTAGTTCATATAAATATGTCATCAAACTATATATTTTTGAAAAGAGAATCTCTTCAGCTACTCCGGAAACTTTACATTGTCAGAATCGAGCAAGTATTAAGTGAGCTATCAACAAATAACCTACCGAGTTTCCGTTTTTTCAGTCGAATTCAAAAAATTTCAGTCGAATACGCCGTCCCCACTTCAGTCTTCACAACAACAACATCATGAACATGGCTTACAGCAACACTGCCACTGGCTTGGTAAAATCATGGATTAGTTCTGTTGATTGATTTCTTTCTTACGCGCAGTTCTAGGCCAATAATTGATACCTTGTGTAACCCCACGAAAAAGTTTATCATCTCTGCACACATCAGAAAGTTTTGCCCAATACCCCCCCCACCCCCTCTCCACAATGCGCAGTGGCTGGTTAGCAGTGGGTGTCTCCATCGATGTTATTGTTAATATAAATATATATTTTTTTTTTCATCAAGAATATAATTATTTCCCACCTTTTCATATACCACAATGACTAGTGGATATCATGAAAATGCTTTCTATACGACCTACACCGATACCCCTTCTCTACTATTTCTTTAATATCCTTATTTATATGTCCTTATAGATAAAGATATAGTGGAGAAGGGGTTTGTAGATCAGTGTAGGTCATATAGAAATCATTTTTATGATATCCACTGTCATTGTGGTATATGAAAAGTTGGAAAATAATTATATTCTTGATGAACAAAAAAAAGAATTAAAAAAAATATAAACAACATTGACAAAGATACCAAAGCACTGTGACTGAATGGCAATACTCCAAGGTGGATCATGAAAATGACTCAAGGTGAGACAAAAGAGCTAGAACACCAATTCTTTCACGTGTGCATGATCGGAACGGAAAGTTCCAAGAAAGATTGCTGTATTACCATTGATTCACTTAGACTGAGTTCACAAATGAAAAATAAAATGTGTAAGCTTACGCACTCACTTGTTTTTTCAAAAGAGGACAATTATTTTTTTAGTGGCCCTAGATAACTTTGGCCTGAGCACACTAGCATTAGTCAGCAGAGCAAGTCATCAAGTTAAATGGAAAATAATCTACCTGCCTCTGTCATTTAGATTAGCCCTGTATGAAACAGTTCAAAAAACAGTTTTAATAACAGTCTAAATTTACAAATCCAGGTACTAATAATAATAATAATAGTTTTATTTCAGACATAACTTGTCCATATACAGTTGAGTTGATGAGAAAATAAGACTCAGATAGGTACTCTAAGTCTGCTTAGGGAAGTCTGCTAAATTTGGACAAGCATAAAAAGGACAGACATCCTTACTCTGAGCCCAAAGAATCAATTATCAAAACATAAATGAATAGATCTATCTATTTGTGGAGTCTGGCAATAAACATATTGATTAATTTAATCTAACTCTAACCAATCAGGCTGAAGCAAAACTAGCAGCTAAGCCATAGCAAAAAAAATGTACTCTTTGGATATCAAAATTTGAATTCAGAACAACCCAGCAAAAATGAGATAACAAGATTGTATGTATTATTAGAGGCTATGACTCGAGAAAATATGACTTTTTTTGCATTGTGACGTTCACCTTAGTATTGACCCCCAAATCAATAATATAAAATGACCTTAAAGGAGTACTTACCTTATTTTATATAGGCTCCTATTACAAAGGTTAGACTCTTAAAGATATATAACCAAACATTTTACTGTCGTTAAGGGCGACAATCTATTATTTTTATTATGATTTGTGAAGCCATGTTTCCGCTGAAATGAGGTCGACGTGGGCGCCGCCATGTTGCCTGTGGGATGACGTGATTGATGACGTCAGCATTCAGGACAACGTCACGGCTAACGCTTGATCCAGGGACGTTCCAACTACAGACATTTGAATTACTCTGGGTCCGAGTTTCAATTCAAGAAAAAAACTGACGCGGCAAATCCCACGGAGGTAATGCCTAAAAGGAAAGCGGTTTACGTTTTCTCCACCAAATAAATAATTTCTTCCCGAAGTCTTTCAACTGCAGGGCATGAAATGTTTTTTTTCAGTCCACCTGTCACAAGGTAAGGTTTTTTTCTACCTGTCCCACCCAAAACTTACTTGTACACAATTTTGTCAAAATTTCTATATGCTGATCGAATTATGTTTAAACGATGAACGCACCGGGATGTTTTGATGAGAAAACTATCTATTGTAGTCCTGAGGATTTTATTTTTAATGCCCACTCACCAAATTTCTGATTTCTTGAGTTTTAAAATGTTTTTATTACCTCATGTAGTAAGAACACAGAATGACAAATAATTCATTAATTAGTTTTGATAAAAATTTTGCTAGGCAATGATAAATAATTACTCTCCCTGGTCAAATGATAAATAGTTAAACCTACCAAAAAAAAAAAAAAAAACCCGCACAATCTAGCTTTCCCCAGTAGCCTACCATTCATTTTCATTTCTAATTTGTTTTTTGAAATGTCACTATGATGCACGATGACGGAAGCACAGATATGTATAAAGTTATTAGCATTTTATGTTCATGGAATATACCACTGGTATTACCAGTGAACGTACGGAGATTGAGAAGCACAACACAACCAACCTCATGTCTGGTTAGTGTCGCCCCTGTCAGGCTATTAGAATACATTCTCTAGATCAGCTTCACGTTTGTAATGTTTAAAAAAAACTTAATGATATGGTAACATTGGAATTCTTTAGCAGTAGACCGAATGGAATTTGTTTCAGTAAACTTGAGCACATTTTCCTGCCGCAATGCGTACAGTTTGACAGACATCCGTCGATAACCTTCTTTTACTCGTTTGTCGGACATCTGAGCGTGGGTTCCCGATCTGTTCACTGTGACCTTTGATCTGAAGAATATCCGTGACTTGAAATATACCTCGGCGACTGCCGACCTCCAATGGTCTCTCCAACAGTGTAAGCAAATCTCGAGCGTTGAGGTCTGATCGAACGTCGACGCTTGCCGAAGCATAACGAGGCTAAATTTATTTTTAGCTCTAAAGCATGGCATGCTCAGCAGAAGTTGAGACATCGTTTAACAACAACAACAAGAAGTTTTTCTTGCTTCGGGCGTTATAGTAAAGATCAACGCCTATGAATCCCTGCAATGTTTCACCTGTCGCATGCGACAGTCATTTATTTTTTTTACCTGTCGCACATAAATACTACTGTCTGTCTCACATTAGGCTGCGGCGAGGTTTTCGTGGATTTATCAGTTAATATAACACATTAGCTGTCGAAACTCACCATATATTCCAAACTCTATCTGTGCAATTATTTGTCATCAAAACTTATTTTCCTGACATGAGAATTTTTTCAAAAAATCTCCAAAGTTTGTCACGTCCGAGCAACCGCATGTTGTAGACCCCATCATGCCGACGATAGGGCAAGTCCATTTTCGCCCATAGGAGCCGGAGAGTAGTAGGGTGCTAGGGGAGATAATTCTTCCTTCTGCTTTCAGTGCAGAATATGCGGGATGAGTTACTTCCCCTAGCGCGGTGCCTCTCCTGTGGGTAAAAATGGACTTGCCCGGTTGGTTTCACAGCAATGTACGTTGGTTGCTCGGACGAGACAAGCTTTGGCGATTTTTTTTAACAATTTCTAATGTCAGGAAATATTTTTGATGAAAAATAATTGCACAGATAGAGTTTGAAATATATGGTGAGTTTTGACAGCTAATGTGTTATATTAACTGATAAATCCACGAAAACCTCGCCGCAGCCTAATGTGAGACAGACAGTACCTGTCATCGACAGGTGGACACCCGAACATTTCGCGCCCTGCACCACTGAGACTTGCCCGATTCGATTTGGACAAAATTTGAAGCTGAGCGGTAAACTAAAAGAGCGTCCTCTGCAATTGTCCAGTGATTTAAGTTGAACGACGATGCTTCTAAGTTCGTAAACATTTTCATGATCACACATCAACTACTAAACTCAACTTTAACGTCAGTGGATTGACTGGGTTCCTTCTCGTGCGAATTATCGGCATGACCAACCCGATCAACCTTAAATCTCCATGACGTTGTGACGTTTTTAGATGAGTATACACTCACTTCCGCTCATCTAAAAACGTCACACAGTGCTGCAATGGTGGCGCCTAGTGCACGCCGTGGCGAACAACAAAATATTCAATATTTCTCTTATTTCGCATTCTATCAACGTAAGTTTAATATAATAAGGTTTGGAATACGATTGCTGATAAATATAGTCACACTCAAAAATAAGGTAAGTACTCCTTTAATATGATCAGAGTTGAACAGAAAAGTTTTTAACATGTACATGTAGCAGGAGGTACATTAGAATGGTGTTTGTTTCATTACAGATAAACAACGGTTCAACTGAGTGCGGCAGTTTGATCTTGGAGAGCAAAATAGGGAAGACAACTTTGTCTTACAAAACTACTGTTCCATGGGAGACAACTCTTATTTGTCAAAATATTTTCAAGTAGTCGAGCATGTCTGTCCCTGATGTTTTGAAGATGTTCATTTTAACGTCTAACATACAATTTTTCCTTATCGGTCCTTGTCAGTATTTAATCCTCGTTTCCTTTTTTTATTACAATGATTACTGTCGATGTCGTGTCTTTGTCCATAGTTTAAAAAAATATACTAAATTTATATAGATGGTATAGAGTTTTCACTCGGCCATGGACAGCTTGGAGAATTACCATTTATGTAATATATCAGGGGTCGAAATGTTTTTTGAGAATTACTTGTCACTGTGACAGGTAACTCTTTTTTTTTACTTGTCACCCTGGTACTTCAGCTTGTCACTCCTACTGAAACTTTTTTCACCATACTCTCATCATATATTCCAACCAGTCTCTCCATTTTCCAGGCATTGGAGAATTTGAACACAAGGTGGGTTTTTTCTCTCGATCGCAAGACATTTAATGACCGCGACAAATTTGTCTCCTTCCTTTTGCTCTGCATTGCCAAGATCAATGTCCTTACTCCCTGATGTTGACTCAGTGGTCTCATTTCTGCCACCAGACTGTTCCACTATTAGGGAGTTCAAAGTAAAATGTCAACAGAATGTTCAATTATGAGATTAAATTTGCTGGAATGATATTTTCTTAAGGATCCTAGCAGCAGGATGGTTTTATCAATTTTTTTTGCGGGTAACCCCGATTAAAAACTTGACTTTGAAAAATTGTAGCGCTTGTCCGCTTGTCTGGAGCAAGTAAAAATCGGCACGGGCAACGCAATGTTCACGTTAGCTGCCCGTGTTGACAAGCACGATTTTCTTCCGATTAAAATACTCACTGACAAAGTTTTATTGAGCTCCTATTCTCCGAAATAAAACATAATCAATCAGCTTGTTCTGGTTTCATTTTCGACTTGAAGTTGCCAGGCATGAACAGTCGATAGAAATATAGGCGGATTGCGCTAGATCATGCCAGTCAATTCGTTTAATTTATCCATTAGTTTTGCCTTTCAAGCGGATCGTGTGCAAATCTAGCGGGAGATTAATCCTGGAGTTTGATGTACCCAAGCTCTCGTGTTGTGTGGCAGCGGGATGAATGATGAAGTGAACCGAATGTCCGATATAAATAAAACGAAACTCAACAACTGTTTCCAGGAACACAATTCAGTCATGTTAGGCCTGTATTAGCTCGTAATTCAGTATTTTTAGGACAGAATAGTTACTTGTCGCGGTGACAGGTGGAACTTTAATTTAGTTGTCACTTGAAAAAATGACTTGTCGGCGACAGGTAGACAGGCGTTATTTCGACCTCTGTATATTGCTGCATTATCTGTGTATCTAAGACAGTTGTCAAAAGCCTTTCTCTCTTAGCCACGTCCCAAATTCCATATTAATATTCATTGTTGGCACGTGTCAATAATGGGCGCTCGATGGGTCCATTTATCATTCATCAGCATAATATGGTAACATTGTTCTTTTATATTTTTCACGCCAGAATGTTAATCCACAACAATGTATTTAAACTAATCGGGAATGTACTGACAAATGTCATTCCTTTTAACCACGCCCCATTGGTCATATTGATATTGGTCCTTGCTGGAACGTGTCAGAATCGGTCACAAATTTATTTTTAAATCAAACATAATGCAGCAACTTTAACCTGGAAATTTGTATTGGAATAACATAACGATTGTCAGTAAAATTATTACGTTCTAGATATATCATATGCATTGTTCTTTTACAGTATCAATACTATAATATCTTTGCCCCGTACCCCATGGCCACGTGGAACTGTAGGGGTTGCTTGTAAAACCGTGGCTATACCATCCAGTAATAAATGCTCAGTGGTTTGTCCAGGGCTTTATAACTGAAAAAAAAAAAAAAATAGTTGAGCATGTCGGTCTAACATATTAAAATAGGTCAAATTTTCAAAGTTAAATCGGGCAGAGTCTCAGTAGTTTAAAAGCAAGAGATTTGAATCCATAGTTTTCAAATTATGACACTAACAACATTGTTTGTTTGTGGTAATACTATGTACTCATAAAATAGACCCCTACCCAAAACTTTTATTGGCATTTCAGGAAAAAGTGTGGGGGTTTTTTCACTGAACAATAGTTTCATACAAAATTAACATTCTTTCCTATACATTTACTCCTACCTACATGAAAAAATAATAATTCCCTGCCTACTGACTTATGTTTTATTTGAAGAAGTTGTTACCAGAAACAAGCACTCTTTGTTTATGCCGCCCAAAATGCAGACATATTATGTGATGGGGATTTCTGTCCGTCTGGTTTGTTCTTTTTCAGCTTTCTATGTACAGTCTCAGTTTTAAGTGAGTGGATACGTTAGGTAGAGATTATATGTTGCATACCAAATTCACAAATTCACAAGGTCACAGATGAGAGGTCAAGGTCAAGGTGATTGTGAACCAAAAAATCAGAAAATCATCACTGGTACATGTAGAAGATATGTCCTGTACCAAAATTAAATGTTAAAATGTTACGGTGACTGTGACCCCAAATCTTTCATCAGATTCTTCTCAAATTTGGTATGTATATATACGATGCCCCGAGATGTTGCTTGGGCTGGATTGTTGAGGGGCCGAGGGGTTGTAGCACCTCTGGTGCCTCATGTTTTTTTTTGGGGTTTTTTCTTTACAAAAAAAACGAGGTGCGTGGAAAACACATGCCTTGATTATTTTTTCAGGAGCGCGATGATCAGAATGCCTGTAAAAGCCCAAAAATTTAACTATATAAAACCCAACGATTAACTATGTAAAAGCCCAAACATTAACTATGTAAAACCCCAAACACTAACAATATAGAAGCCAAACCATTAACTATATAAAAACACATATATCAAGTGTACAAAAGCCCAAATATTAACTGTATAAAAGCACAAACATCAACTATTAACTTTGTCATAGGCCCAAACATTAACTGTATTAAAGCCATAATATTAACTATATAAAAGTTTAACCAGTAACTATATAAAAGCCTGAATATTACCTGTACAAAAGCCCAAACATTAACTGTATAAAAGCCCAAACATTAGCTATGTAAAATCCCAACCATTAACTATATAAAGGCCCAAACATTAACTATATAAAAGCCCAATCATTGACTATAAAATGTTCAAACATTAACTGTTTACAGCCCAAACATTAACTATATAAAGCTGAAACATTAGCTATATAAAAACTCAAACATTAACTATATAAGAAGCCCAAACATTATCTATATAAAAGCCCAAGCATTAACCATATAAAAGCCCAAACATTAACTATATAAAAGCCCAAACTTTAACAGTGTGAAAGCTCAAACTTCAACTATATAAAAGCCCAAACATTAACTATATAAAAGCCCAAACATTAACTATATAAAAGCCCAAACTTTAACCGTGTGAAAGCTCAAACTTCAACTATATAAAAGCCCAACCATTACCTATTTTAAAGCCCAAACATTAACTTACAAAAGTTCAAACATTAACTGTATAAAAGCCCAATCATTAACTATAAAGGCTCAAACATGAACTATATACAAAATTCATAATTCATGAACTATATAAAGCCCAAACATTAACTCTATAAAAGCCCAAACATTAATTATATAAAAGCCCAAACTTTAACTGTATGAAGCCCTATCCTTAACTATATAAATTGAAAGCCCAAACATTATTTAACTATTTTAATGCCCAAACATTAACTATATATAAGCCCATACACTATCTGTCACAATCCTGTTTATTCACTTTTACCTGTATCTGCATGTTCACCTGGGTTTACATTATTTATCACATGTCTGTGTTGATTTGCTCCATGTGAGTAGGCTGTCAATACTGTGTACATATATACATACATATATGAACAATTTCATATATGTACAATGTAGAGTTGGCGGCTGCAGTATTTTATCTGTAAGCGAAACTGCGATTAGTTCCATTTCATTCAAAAATTGATTGATTCAAATGACAGTGGTTGTACTGGAATACAAGACTACACACAAGCGTTGGGATCTACTGATTAACTTGGCATGTACACAGGAGGATAACATTTTCGGTGTCACCCTCCTGTATTCGACTGTACGCAGTAAAGGTAAATCATTTAGTTTGTAACTTTAATACCTGTATTTGGTCTGTCTATTTGTTAGTTTGTCTGCACTGCAAATATATGTAACAATCAATCATGGGTTCCAAGAACCTTGCACTTCGGTTCTCACAAAATATCAGGTTTTGAATGTTGAAATTTGCTGATATGGGCTCATGAAAAATAATTGTTTGTGGTCACCTGTTCGCCAGGAAAATGAGGTGGGCAGGAGGGGGCTCGAATTATATTTTTCATATATCTGTGTGTAGTCCGGTACGATTCTTGGGTAACTCTTATGGTGGGAGATGTCTGTTGTCCAAGTTGAGAGAAGCTTAAACATCTTATTAACGCTCAAATTATGCCCAGGTATTAAAGGTATAGGCCTATATACGAACTATATGCCGTGAAACAAGCTGATCTATGTTTTGTTGGTATGATTTGCAAAATATACTTGATGTAATTGAGTTCAATAGTCAACCAACTGCATTGTCTTCTGGACCCAGATGACTTTCATGCTGGTCAGCATAAGAACATACTCCTGAAACCTTATGCATGCAAAAAAGAAATGCAATAAGAAGAGTGAGGAACTGCTCGCCTGGCACACTCCAGGTTTGTGTGAAGGCATGCATGTGTAATCGCTCACCTCGGAAGAGTGAGTGCAAAACCAGTTGGTGGAGCTACATGTGCCCTGTGGGGCTCCCGGGGATTGACCTGGGTGTCATCGTGCACACTCCAGGTCATGGCAAGAATAGACCTCAGCTCCTCAGATGGCTTGTCATAAGAGGCGACTAACTGGGGCACCTGTGGAGTTCCCGGGTGTGAAAAGGAATAGGACCGTACCCATGTGGTTTCCGGATGTGAAAAGGAATACATGTAGGAAGCAAACATGGTGATATGATTGAAATAGTGTTGAAAGCGACATCAAATCATATTCACTCACTCATTCCTGACCTTCACCCCTCCGTTCACTACATTTATCATACAACTACACTCCATGTCTATGTTATCAAAAGGAATGTTGGGTGAAGTATATTAAAATGATACCATGCTCAATGAGGCATAGGTAAATGTTTGTCTTTGACCCACATCTGACAATATGCCAGCTGAAAGTGTACTCGGAACTTGATAGCTTAAAAGCATCTCACTGAAAGAAAAAAATGTGACAGTATTGTGAAAAAGCGAAGAAAAAAAAACCTTTATCTGTTCATGTTCGTTGTACATGTAACAAAAGTGGGTAAATCTTTGTTGGCTTAAGTGTAAAATATTTTGTGTTTGTCAACGCTGGAAGGGCAGGCAACTGTTTTCTCAACAAGTTGAAATACAATGTATTCGGGTCAAGTTTTGGTATTTGTGTCAGCTGTCATAAAAAAAACCCTGAAGAATCTTCTTGATCCACTGACTTAGTTTTCACCTGCGTCCATAATATACACACGTCCACATCCAAACATCCTGGAAGGTTATCTACTAAAGTTTTCAGGTGAGTTGTTTTTACAATGTAAGTGCTTTCATGTTAAAGAGGTTGTAGATTTTCCTTTAATTTTCACAGGTGGTAAAAGCATTTCCCTAGCAATTTAACATTTACATTACAGAGCATGCGTAACTGACAGATTTTGGTTTGAGAAATTTCTTGGTTTGAGAAAGTTAACACTTTTTGGGAACAAATTTGGTGAGAGAAATGAGGATCAACTGATTAGCGCAGCAAGAATCACCCAGACATGGATTGATCAGGTCCTGTAAATCGGGGGTCCTAGAATTAGATGCTTGGAGATGCATTGTCAGCCATTTTTGGTCATAAAATTGAAGTTTTGCCCAACATATTTTGTGCAGCTTTTTTACTGTCATTATCTATACCCTGGGTCATGAAAAGAAATAAGGGTCTCGGCTCCTCAGACAGCTTTATATCATAGAAGGCGACTAACTGGGGCACCCATGGGGTTTCTGGGTGTAAAAAGGAATAGGAATAGGGGGTGTGAAAAAAATAGGATTCGAACGTTAGTCATTCGTTTTTAAGGACTTTGATCACACCACACTCCTAATCACACTCCTAAAATTGATCTAAGCGAGTGACTTACTCCTTACAACAAACTCTTTAAATACCAAAAGCCTTCATTTGTGTGATTTACTCTCCTAGAATCCTATTGGAGAGTGATTTACACCACAGTTTACAAAAATATAAGACTGAAACGTTTTAACATGACTGAAAGGTATCATATTAAATCATATTCACTCACTAAATGTATTCCAATAATGGAATGAATCGATCTTTTAAACTAAGTACTGAGGATCTTTATTCAAGATGTCGGTCAGATAGCTAGTGTGTTGGAGATTATGTGATCTGTCTTGCCCAATTTACTCTGTCTTTTTTTTCTTTTCATATTTGCAGAAATAGCAGTTTAAGGATGTCTACTGGTGGTAAATCAAAGTAATTAACTTGAATAATGTGTGTTGTTGCATTCATAATTGTGTATTATGAGGAAAAACAAAGAAAACAACATACGTTCATGTGCATTTTTTATCTATAGACCGCCCATGCTCCATTTGATAACCCAGAAATCATACGGAATAGCCCTGGACAATTTGAAGCATATTCATGAAAAATCATATACGGTAATTCCCCTAATAAATCGATCTCCGGAAGTTCAGAAAAATGGCTTATATCTGGAAAATAGCACCAGCTACAAAGTGACACTTTTTGTCATTTAATGGCTTTTCTTTAATTTGAAAGAAGAATGGTATTGTTACTTTCTCTCTTTGTTTGAATAAGTTACAGAGTTGAAAAGTGAACTTCCTGTGATTGAATTATTAGGGAAATTACCGTATATGATTTTTCATGAATATGCTTCAAATTATCCAGGGCTATAAATAGTATTTAACTTTTTCTTATATTCTAACTCTTCGAAGATATCAATCAAAATTTATCAAATTGGATGGATGTTGCTGCGCAAAATTCTTGGATAGAAGGCTTTTAATGGAAATCCCAATCTCTTAACCTGGAGAAGGGAGATCACTTAACTGGGAAAAACATGGAAAATGACCGCCAAAGCCCAAAATCACCAGTGGACTACCTTAACATTCTCTTCATTATTTAGCATCTTTATATCAACTTATAATTGAAAAATGTTGGTCTGCTGTTCCTGTTGTACAGCATGTACATGGGGATGGCGCAGCTCAGTACAACATAATATTGACATGATTTGAATATCAATATTAACAAAAGTATGAGCTGCACATTTCAAGCACATGCTGCGATTGCGCTGTCATAGTAGCACAAATTCAGCACAAACTTTCAGCAGAGATTCAACAAGTGCTGCATATTGGTAAGTGGGGGGTGCAGGGGCTCTTCTATAAGTGAGAAAGGAATAACCAAAAAGCTGCATCATATATCATTTTTAAGTGGTCTCTGAT
>JAVTVY010055332.1:0-30048 GCA_036873755.1 Hanleya hanleyi
GGCGCATTAGGAGACTGTTACCAACAAGTTCTGAGCTGACCTATTTTTGATGGAAATTTCTGGTGATTTATGATGAAAATCAGTGCCCATCTTAATATAGGCAGGATTTCAACTGGGGGTGGGGATTTCCAAGAGTTCAGTTCGTGTTCGAGTCCTAATGCCTACTGTACTTCGTAGGTCCTGTGACGTTAGTGTTAATAATAGACATGCTTGAAACATATTTTGAAAGAAATTAGTCTTACAGGTCAGTAATTGGAGAATCAATACTATACAGTGTGACAGTGTGACTAACGTCACAGGACCTACGAAGTAGGGTAGTCATTAGGACTCCGACGCGCTCTGAACTCTTGGAAATCCCTCCCGTCCCAAGTTGAAATCCTGCCTGTATCAAGATGGGCACAGCCCAAGTCAGAATCACCAGTGATTTTCATCAAAAATTACCAGAAATTTTCATCAAAAGTAGGTCCGCTCAGAACTTGTTGGTAAGAGTCCCCTAATGCACATTCATGCAAAAAAATCAAGGTTCTAATATCAACGGTTCTCCTTATTTTGCCGACGAAAGGATTCGGATGGACTCACTGACTCACTCACTCACTCACTCACTACCGGACAATTTGCAGATGGTAGCCTACTTCGTTGGAATATACCTACTTAAGATTTTGTCAAATTCAATTGACATTCATTTATTTGTATTCCTGTTCTGCCCGACATCAGCATGTAACAAATGTCCAGATATAGGACGATGGGAAATTCCAAGTTGAAACCTCCATGCATCGCTAAGTTTATACCGTTAGTGCTGAGACCTTGAGACTGTAGAGTATAGAGACTGTTGCATGCAGCTATCCCAAATTCTCATACACAATCAAAAATGGCACCAGAGGCAAATTTTATCTCAGCGGAAATCATGGATTATTTACTCTATAATGTAAGGCTGCTATTAACGGCTGAATCACGTGTACAAAATAAACCAATGATACTTCTGGATCTTGCCCAAAAGAAACATGGGATCGCACCTCTGGCACATTTCTGGCGCGTCTCTACCAATTCTGATATTGTGCAACTCGACGGTGTCTCTTTATTTGACTTTAGCAACGCTTCCTATCTTATACTCTCTTAATAAATTACATGACAGCCCACGTTCGCTCGGGCAACTCTCCAACCGAGTATGCTGCATGTACTGGTACATATACATTATCAACCGTAATACACCTATTTAATCAGTAAATCGTGGTACATAATTTCCGGGTTTCCGTATTGTTTACATAGCACTCATACGAATATAAGAAATAGTGGTAAAAATGGAAGTATGGAAGCGCCTGCATGCCATCTAGAATGTCAAAAAAACTAGTCCAAAATAAAGAACGAGTACAGGAGTAGTTAGGGTAACTTACAAACATTCTGTGTTACGTTAGTAAAACCGAAAATTATTTTTTGTAATTCTGCGTAAATAGCTGTGTTTCGTACAGACAAAAATACGCAAGTTTTATAATGTTATCGGTCAGAGTCAAAAGTAGGGTAAAACTGCGTGGACTGGCGTTTGAAATTGAGCTTTCGTCTGTTTTGGGGTTTTTCGTATTTTAGCATAGATTTTATCTAAATAGACTTAATCCCGTTGTGATATTGTTACCGGCCCATATTCGGCGTTGAATGCACTTATAACTTTTTTTTCGGGCTTGAGTCAATCGTCGCAATCCCATAGCTAACCTTTCTAAATTTCACGGCCTTCCGACTAAAGAACGCGCTCGGCCCCAAATGGGCGTTGTGCCTTTTTCATTTTTTGTAATTCTGCGTAAATAGCTGTGTTTCGTACAGAAAAAAATACGCAAGTTTTATAATGTTAACGGTCAGAGTCAAAAGTAGGGTAAAACTGCGTGGACTGGCGTTTGAAATTGGGCTTTCGTCTGTTTTGGGGTTTTTCGTATTTTAGCATAGATTTTATCTAAATAGACTTAATCCCGTTGTGATATTGTTACCGGCCCATATTCGGCGTTGAATGCACTTATAACTTTTTTTTCGGGCTTGAGTCAATCGTCGCAATCCCATAGCTAACCTTTCTAAATTTCACGGCCTTCCGACTAAAGAACGCGCTCGGCCCCAAATGGGCGTTGTGCCTTTTTCATTTTTTGTAATTCTGCGTAAATAGCTGTGTTTCGTACAGAAAAAAATACGCAAGTTTTATAATGTTAACGGTCAGAGTCAAAAGTAGGGTAAAACTGCGTGGACTGGCGTTTGAAATTGGGCTTTCGTCTGTTTTGGGGTTTTTCGTATTTTAGCATAGATTTTATCTAAATAGACTTAATCCCGTTGTGATATTGTTACCGGCCCATATTCGGCGTTGAATGCACTTATAACTTTTTTTTCGGGCTTGAGTCAATCGTCGCAATCCCATAGCTAACCTTTCTAAATTTCACGGCCTTCCGACTAAAGAACGCGCTCGGCCCCAAATGGGCGTTGTGCCTTTTTCATTTTTTGTAATTCTGCGTAAATAGCTGTGTTTCGTACAGAAAAAAATACGCAAGTTTTATAATGTTAACGGTCAGAGTCAAAAGTAGGGTAAAACTGCGTGGACTGGCGTTTGAAATTGGGCTTTCGTCTGTTTTGGGGTTTTTCGTATTTTAGCATAGATTTTATCTAAATAGACTTAATCCCGTTGTGATATTGTTACCGGCCCATATTCGGCGTTGAATGCACATATAATTTTTTTTCGGGCTTGAGTCAATCGTCGCAATCCCATAGCTAACCTTTCTAAATTTCACGGCCTTCCGACTAAAGAACGCGCTCGGCCCCCAAATGGGCGTTGTGCCTTTTTCATTTTTTTTAGATCACCCCAGTGAACGCGCAGGTTTCCTGACAAAGCAGCATTATCTCTCTAGCAAAACTGTGGCCGTTTAATGGTATACGGCTTGTGTATGTATAGATTTTAAATAATTAGTTTTGGTTCCAAGTCACTTTGCCAACGCCATAAGTATCTCGGACTTCCGAACAATAAAATATTCGGCCCTCAATTGGGCGCCAAATGCCGTTTTCGAATTTCTTTTTTCCAATTAGTTTACCCACAGTGAGCCCAATACCATACTGTAAAACTGTGGCTGTACGCCCCAGAACAAATAAAAAGAGACAGTTACTAATTATAGTAAGATAGGACAAACTCCCTTAGCTGTTACATTGGTGAAGTCAACAATTAATTTATTCAATTCTGTACAAAAATATGTATTTCAAACATGCACGTTTTACATTATGGACTCTTCGGCGTGTTTTGTTTTTATATATATGACACCTTGAACTGATATTTATATATATCTATATGACACCTTGAACTGATATTTATATATATCTATGTGATACCTTGAACTGATATTTTTATATATCTATATGACACCTTGAACTGATATTATATATATCTTTATGAAACCTTGAACTGATATTTATATCTATATAACACCTTGAATTGATACTTATATCTACAAGACACCTTGAACTGGTATTTATATCTATATGACATCTTGAACTGATATTTCGAAGTAATCTCATAGCAGATATCGTGACGTTGAAAACATTTGATCGGCGGAATGGAGTGGAGGGGGGGCGGGGGGCGGGGGGGGGGGACAGGGGGTGACATTGAAAATGTTAGCTTAGTTTTGATTAATATAGGTGTCATATTTTGTGTGTATAATAAACTTTCCAAGCTAAATGAAATATACGAACAAGCCTTTATATCTTCAATGGGGGCGTAAGCTATTATTCATCTTCCCTATTACAGATATAGTCTGATTGTTTGTTTCTCGTGTTCCATTTCCCACTGAAGGCATATATTTGCAGCGCTGGTTAGATATACATTGGCTCGGCTGAAAAAAGACGAATAGTTTAACCATCAATTGGCATATGGATAGGCTACTCTCAAGAAGCGAGAAACCAATACAATCGAGTGAATGCGAAAATAGAACATGGGTCGATATGGGAATCGTTGATGAAAACTTTTCTTCTTACGTACACAATTACACCTTGGCGTGTTGTCAAATCCATCGGTTCGGCTCAAAGTGCCTTGTGTAGCTAGCTCTTCGTTACACGGCGCGGATGAAGTACTCCAAACTATATACGTTGTAATTTTGACCCCAAAAATGGCGACATCACGTTACACCGGGACTCCTCAAAAGAGTTATTAAGGTGGTTCCAGTCTCAAATTTTGTTCGGAGACCAACCCTATATTTTGCTGTGAGTAGATGGGGTGTTGATCAGCATAACGTCCAAATATTGGATGCTTTTTTATCTAGATTTTTCTGCACATATACCCGCGAATATCACCAGGTCGGCAATTTTCTGTCAAAATTGACTTTCGATACATGGGCAAGGAAGTCTATATATGCATAATGATATATTTCCACAGGTATTGTTTTGACTATGTAGCGAAACGTCGTTGGATCTTCGAAACACCAGGAAGTTGAACATTAAAAAAATTGCATCTTCAGACTAAGAAATTATCTCCAAAATAAAAACTCACCCGGATCGTGCGATCTTTTTATCAATCGAATAAAAAGTTAGGGTCTTCGATCTGCTTTTTTGTATATATCCCTATATTTTCATAAGCTTTGCGACGTCATTACCTCCCTTGATAACGTCTTATCAGCAAAGGCAAAACCATCCTGGTCCTCTGGGTCTCGCGGTGGTATGAACTGAGTTCAAAACGGGACCAAGGGGACCAGGATGAGGATATTGGTAGAGTCTTTACAGGGAAACTAACTCCAGCGCCATGACGTCGCCCACGTGGTTTGAAGCGGGAACCACGTTAAGGTGGTGATTAAAGGTCAACCCAAACGGAATTTTTTTTGGTCTAAAAATCCTTAAAAATCATAGTTCATACTTCACTTTGTATGAAAAAAATATTGAAAAAATTCTAATCTGATCAGAAACACACATAATATGGGAGCAAAGTGGGCTTTTCCACACTTTCACAGCTGGGTTGATGACGTCACGCAGGGAAGTTGCCTGAGAAAAAACAGCGGATAACATGGAAAGCGAGTGCAGTCAGGGCTCCGGTTCAGATGTCGATTCGAGCGATATCAGCTGCTTAGATGGAAATATTTTTCGCCAAGAAGATGAAATAGACATAGAGGAGGATGATGACGGGCCAATTAACAGTTGTTTGCAGACCAACGGCGGAATTCAGCCCTATCAATTTGAGCCGTACGGCTCCGATTCTGACAGTGACAACCACTCTGACAACGTGGAACTCGACGACGACAGGATTCGGAGAGGTCGTTTGTTGAATACAGATTGGTATGCAACTTGACTGGAAACCTTATTATCGTCATCTATAAGAGCAAATGTCCATATATTTCAAACTGTATTGAATGTAGAACGATTCTGTGATGTAAAGAACGAGCACATCTGTGTTATTATTGTTGTTACTGACCGAGGCAGCCTTTTCGAAGGGATAAACTCCGGGATTCGGCAGTATGGACAGTAAACTGTTGATAACTCTACTGATATACGTCCGACTTGAATTTTGTTTGTTTTCCCATAATCCCCATGAAATACCAATTTCAGAATTATATAGTTTGATAAAAAAGCTTTGGACATTCATGGCGAAAAGTGCTCAATTTTCGACAAATTACCTCAATTAAATTGAAATCGAATGATATTCCCTCAATCTCAAATGTCAAGGGATTATGAAACTATTATTATCACTTCTGTATCTACAGCCATTCACTCCAATTGGTGTTTTTTATTTATTTACTTATCAAACGTATATATATTTATGAAAGATCATTTTATTATTATTAAATAATATATATGAAATAGAGACTCATCCAGTCTAACCTGTAGGTGCTCAAGCAACAAATGCCACGCGAGAGCGAGCAGGGCATGTACAGCCGTCTCCCTGCCCGAGGCCTCGCTTGCAGGCTAGGTTCGTTCAGCCGATGTCCGTGATAGATTCTCCTTGTCCGATTTCTTTGCCGTCACATTCTGATTGTTCTTAGGTTTGGTAGTTGGAATAGCTGTTCTCTTTAGTTTTGGTTTGTACCCGAATTCAACTGCTACGCTGTAGATGTCCTCGAATGATGTCTAATTTCTGTCAAAATGTGCCGAGCAAATTATACGAGTACTGGCTCAGGCCCTCTTTCCACACTCTCGTGTTGCGTACAAATTTCGTCCAATTTGCAGCGATTTTCTCGTCTTTAGTCCACAAATGAATACTAACACCGTCATCTGTAGTAAAACTGCAACCTCCCACTACACAACGTCGCGGCATATTTAACAAATGATGCCCCGATACTCCGAAAATCTCCAGAAATCAGCAGCTACTTACGACTGTGGTATACGGCTTTAACATAGAGAATACAAGACGGCTTCCCTCCGTGACGTCACAGCTGGAATTGACAGGAGAGCGATTTTCACCTTTCAAACGGCAATATCTCGCCAACCAGACTGCACAAAATTATGAAAAAATATCATTATTTTCAGAATCGAAAGGACTATTTTTTTATATTTTTGATCTCAGAGCGTTTGGGTTGACCTTTAAGGAACGTAACTATCAATTCGAGGGACGTTGTTTGTTATGGACCTCAGCTAGTCAATGGATGTCGAACATGACGACCCAATAGTTTGACAACTCTTGACGTTACAAATTAAGTTATACAGTATACGGACCGTAGTATCAACGCCCCCTACCGGCCTCCCCTCCCTATAAGGCCTTATAGGACGTTAGATTACGGAATTCAAGGTCGCATCCGCTGACCTCGAGTGATTAGTCAATGAGTGCTTAAATGACTGAGGATGCAGATCGTCAGTCAGCGACCGATACGGAAAAAATGGAGAGAATTCGTTACGGATTTAGTGTTAACTGCTTCACGAGGAACATTTCTTGGAAAAATGGACGTCGAAATTCTTTATGCGGGGACAACGGTTGTTTGAAACGGTATTAAGTTCATCCTCATTTTTAGGAACTTGCTATCCCCCACCAGGTTCCTTCAATTGCTAACAAGCGAAAACAACTGATTTATCGGTCTTCTTCGGATTTTTCCGGAAGCACACACTGAGTCCTTGAAGTCTGTCTTTCAAGGCTGAACATATGGTCATTGGAGCTCTGGGAGAGATGAACCAGTTCCTGGAAACTATACAGTTTGCTCATACAAAACTTATAGCGTGAGTTAACATAACTCGTTAGCAGAGATGATGACAGATTGAAAGTGATTCGACGATGAAGCGATATCCTGTTTGAAGTCGTGTATGGAAAGCTAACATATGATCACACCTGCTGACGGCCAGCCAAAGGGTTAGTACAGATTGTGCAATATAAACACGAGACTGAAAGGATCTGTGAAGTTGTAGGTTGGGGTATATTGGGATGAGAAGATAATTCAAGAAACACACACCGATTAGATTGGAAAAGGTGTCACCCTTTGGACAAGCGAAAAAATATGCATACCGGTACCGTACCGTATACAGTTGTATCTCGTCACTGGTTTAGGTGTGACACTACGCTCATAAACAGCTTGTGTCACTTACGTCCCTACTCTCCTTGGGAACAAGATGTCTGGTCATGGGCTCCAATGATCGAGAGCATCGACGAACCTGACTGCATCAGCCCATGCAGGGAGTCGCTCAGTGATGGAGACCCGGTCAACCATACTTTACGATGTAATACAATTCATTTCCTGACCAATGAGAATACTCTTACTGTAGAGTTTCGTGAATCGGCGTTTGGTTAACCGATGCAATCATAGCCTGTTAATATGGCTCCTTACCAACCCAGGTGATGTCCTGGTAGAAAGTTGGGAACCGATTTAGCAAAGTATGCTGTAAATACTCTCAGAGCAGAAAGTCTCTGCTATGAAAGTATGAAACAAGCCTCTACACACTGCTGTAAATAGATTATGATTATATATCAATATTACGCCTAAATGGTCCAACTAATCAGTGAATCTGGCCGACAACAAGCTTGTTTACTGAGTATTCAAACTTTGCCTACAAAATTGCATCACCCCAAAATTTGTTCGCACAAAAGTGCTTTGACTTGACATAAGAAAGAGCAGAGTTTATAGCATAGTTATAACACGGAGTTATCTGTCAGTTTTCAAGAGATGGTTCCTTCCCGAATTTTGAGACATTACCATCTGGTATTGACGTTCTGAACTGTGACTCCAGCTTATAAAACTACCAGAAAAATGGTGATGGGGCTAGTCAACACCGTAAAGTGCTGTTGAGAAATGGTGTTGACAAATGCGAACACTAAAAATGGTGTTGAAGCCAGTTCAATATCAAAACAATGATGTTGGTCAACGTCAAAAAAGGATGTTGTAAAAGACAACCCCACATTTTGGTGTTAACTGATAAGTGCTAATACTGACCCAACCACAATAAGGGGTGTTGCCCAACACCAATAAGGGGTGTTGCCCAACACCAATAAGGGGTGTTGAGAACTTACGGTGCTGGTCTAAATTTAACACCATGTATTGTTGTTGAGCTCAACATCATTTTACGGTGTTAATCAACACCTTAATCAACACTCTCCCCATGGAAACGTTTGTAGTTCCATACACCCTTCCCTCTGGTGCATAACAACTCTGTTTTGTGATGTGTAAAAATTAATCCACCCAGATTATGACGAAAACGTGCAGACCAATCGAAAGAAGGGTAATATCGGATGTACGGCCAAGGCAAAACGGAATCACACGCGAATGGTCCAGAACGCAGAATGCTCCCCATCTGTCCCTCCCCTCGCCCATTCTCACCCTTGCCTCTCCCAGTCCCACCAATGAACAATTTCATTTTGCGGCATAGTAATTTGGAATATCATTCAAACATTTAAATTTTTCCCAATATTCTGATCGAATCCTGAATCACCCAGTGACCAAACTTCTCTCGCAAGTTGTGTGCCCGGTGCTTGGACTTTACTGTAAATTCCCATTTCGTTGAACTCATTTTCCAATAACAGCGTCGGAATATCACTCAATGACCATCAATTTAACCAAAGAGGTGAGAGTATCCAATTAAAGTTTCATTTATTGGCATTTTTATTGCCAAAGCAGCAACGGTTTAATGAACAAAAATTATGCCGGGAACTATCAACCATAGATCCGGTCAAAACCTCATCGCATGTACACGCTATAGTTATGTTCTTCAACAGGAAAATGTTCGTGTTTGAATATTCCTACGAAGTAGGCTACAGATCGCAAATTGTCCGGTAATGAGTGAGTGAGTCAGTCAGTCAGTCCATCCGAGTCCTTTCGTCGGCAAAATAAGGAGAACCATTGACATTAGAACCTTGATTTTTGGCACGAACGTGCATTAGGGCATTGTTACCAGCAAGTTCTGAGCTGACCGAATTCTGATGAAAATTTGATTTATAATTATTTTTTTTTATTATTTATTGATAGCTCAGCGAGTGCACTGTCATGCCCATTGGGAACCCTTGGCTGTATGTTTCACTGTATATATATAACACAGTACAAAACGTGATGGGATAATGAAATAGGAAATGCTAATTTTCCATCATTTGTTAGTGCCTTTTTCTACACTGCTATTACCAACTTGCCAGCCTACACACAATTCAGTATATTGTTATCTAGATATATGAAAACTGTGGACTTTAACGTGTATCCTATTTCACATCCTTGAAACATTTCCTCACAGACAACATCAGGCGTCAAATTCAGGTCAAGTTACAGTTACGCACTGGTGGTGAAATTTACTACATCAACCAATTAAATGACACAGCAGAAGAAAGATATGGCATCAGTAACAACGATAAAAGTTTACTGAGGGTGAAACAAAGCCATGATGGCATGTTTAAAGGGTATTAATTTATTTTCTTCGGGTAGAATTTAACTAGATAAAGTAAGTAGACGCTATTTATTCGTCTTTGTACCGGTTATGCTCAGGAGAATGGCATGAAATCATTATCTTGTGCAGAGACGGTGTTGGTCTGGAGTTGAATTACCGTAAACTACATAAATGCTACATTTCTACTATAGTACTATATATAAAAATTTGTTGTATTGTTGGGAAAATAATGCGATTCAAAAGTTGTTTTGATCCTGGACAAGGGCACTGAAAACCATTAAAGAGATCGATATATTTTCACACGTAAAGCTTGAAATCTACTGAACTTTTTTATTATTCAATCTGTTTCCTTTAGTTAACAAATTGTGAAATTAAATCGGCGATCGTTATTTATTTTTGGAATGAAGGCGCATTAGGAGATTGTTACCAACAAGTCTTGAGCTGACCAACTTTTGATGAAAATTTCTCGTGATTTTTGATGAAAATCACTGGCGATTCTGACTTGGGCGGTGCCCATCTTAATATAGGCAGGATTCTAACTGGGGGCGGGGATTTCCAAGAGTTCAGTTCGCGTTCCAAGTCCTAATGCCTACTCTACTTCGTAGGTCCTGTGACGTTAGTCACACTGCTCATGTATAACAGTACATCTGCGAATTGAAGATAAAACCGTGAAACCAAACTTATATTCGAATCTGGTAGACTGCAAATCATGTGTTTAGGGTATAAACGCTTTTCAGCTCTGAACATGTTCAGGTTTTAAACACGATACTGAACACATACATTCGTGTCAATATGTGCAGGTTTGAACACTTTTCCAGATGAATAAGCATTTATAACCTAAACAAGGTCAGGCATAAACAACTTTTTTAAAGCGACCCCTTAATAAGTGTATAGAAAAGTGTTAATCCATAAACACTAAAATGCAATGTACCGTGTCCTTAAGGTGTAACTGACAATTGCTTTTCCGAGCTGTAAACAGAGAATGATTGCACTTACCGGCCAGTATTGTAACACACTCCGTGGTGTTAGGATAGTTATAGGGGTATTCCGGGCTGTAAAACTGCATATTCTCCCAATCTCCGAACGTAAAATTCCAACATTTCTTCGGGATATGTTCCTTGTCGAATGGAGGTGGATTGACTTTATATGGTACTTTATCGACTGCAAAACAGAATAATAAAAACCCCCTTAATGAAATCTCTTTCGTGTAAGCCTTCCTGGATGCTCTCAACTTGCATGAACACCCTGTAGAAAAAAACAAGATACGTAATTCTGCAAAACGATAGCAATTTGGGAAGACTAATGGGTCATAAACTTCTCGTAATCAGAGAGGACTGGAATTTCTTGGAGGATGGTCTGTGTTACACATCATTGATTCTTTCAATTATACAGAAAATAGAGATAAACAAGGGCAATTAATAGTGCATAATTTAATAAGAAAACCAATACTGGATAAAAAAAATACAGTAAGCTCCCCCTTTCCCTTACTTCATTGACCCCGTTTCAATAAACCGAATTAACAACAGTAACACGCCCCTGTGCTTAGTCCTAATAAGAAAGTCACTTCCCTCGGTGATATATACTCTCATCAACTGTCTTGTGCAATCATATGTTATTTTGAACAAAGTTGGCAATGGTGAAGGTTAAGTAAGATGATATGGCTGAAACAATGTTGAAAACGACGTTAAATCCTACTCACTCACTCACTCACTATAGCTTTACTGTATGAGAGAAAGTATATTATGTTCTGTGATTTCTTAATATATTTCAACGTTAAAACTACTATGTCTTGACGATGGAAATGGCATGGGAATAGGAGGGTTTCGATAAAACAGTAGAAGGTTCGCCATATAACGTTACTGTGATAAGCTGTACACTGGGCGAAATGTGAAGGGTTACTGGGGGAAACAGTCCGATGACAAGCTAGTGTGGTCCGGAGGGAGAAAGTACATCTGAGTTAAAAAGGTGAGGTGCCGGGGGAAGGGAACAGTAATGATTGTTAAGTTGATAAGGGTGATTGGCTATCGGGATATTTCACTGTAAGGTAATCACCATGATATGGTAGAAATTGATGTCAGGATCGGTCAGATAAGTGAGCATGAGGTGGCTTGACCAAAGGAAAATACATGTCAGGTTAGATTTTGTGAATTTGGGGGAAAGAAGGGTAGAAGTATTGTTTTAGTAATGTGTAGATTGTACAACGTCTGTGTGACACTGATGAGAGGGATGATGTGAAGGGCGGGTTGGTGGAAATGAGTTGTACACTATCAGAAGGATTGGGTCAGAATGACCAGGTCTTTTTGAGTATAGACTTGACGGACCCAAAGTGTTTGGGTCTTGGGTACGTCACGTCTATACCCAAAAATGCTGACAGTACGGCGTGTTCGCACGACCACTTCCCATCCCCGTGCGATGGAGTGTTCAAGTGCATCAATCCACTTCCGGTCAGCATGGTTACAAGAAATATCAATTGAATTCTGTTACATCAGATGACAGTCACTCTTACTTACGACTGCCGATTATGTACAGACTGCCGGTATACATGGACGACATCTGGACGCGCCCTGTATGGGCTCTGTTGGTTTTGTAATCATGAAAAACAGTTAGACAAGTGTTTCGCATTCTTGGTCCCAGAACAGGGCTATAATGTGTCCTTGGATCGTCCTTTGACACGGCACAATAACAACTGACGATGGTTACATTAGGGGAAGAATGCCGAGCTCGCGGGCACGTGTTGTAGTTGTTGTTGTCAGAGATGAGCTACACGTGCTGTCAGTTCACAGAAGAGGACCTGCGATGGTTTTCTTGAACCCGCGGGACACAAAAGAGAAATGTCACCACACAACCACAACCCATCAGGACTGATTCAAGAAACGTACTCTTTACTGTATTAGCAGCGGTGATCCGACAATCATGCAGTTTGCATGATTCTGATTAATTCGGCTCTCGTAGCCAGAATCGGTGACGAGGCCATGTCCTTTCCAATTAATGATGCTGACGAAGGGTGGGGCGGAAAGCTCAGAGCCATATATTGGTGTGGGGGCCTGGTCATCACCAATACATGGTGATGAGCTGTAAGTGTAGATGTCAAGACTATTGATTATGAACAGGCCTCATCACCAGTAAATGGTGATGGTGGAATATGGTGATGGTTTTAACTCTGATGCTGTCATAACCTTTTTAGATGAAACATATCACAATCTTTTGTAGGCACAGGTCATGGATTCGGAAGATTTGATGACTTAGGTATTATTATATTATATGTAAATCCTGTGATTGTACGGACAACGCAGTTAACAGAACCGACGGATCGCTTGTCACAAGTTTGAGGTAAACCTGAAATTTGATTGCAATCTAGATCCCAGAAATGGAGTTAAATAGCATGCAAGAACGAAGGTTTTGCTATTTTTGGGGTCACAGTGAACTTAAACTGTGATCCTTCAAAATAATAACAGAATACATTAAGAAAATCCTCTTGGATTTTTTTACAGAATCCTTGAGAAAGTCCTGTAGAATACTTAACAAATTCCTATAGGATCCTTCAGAGAATCCAATAGAATCATTCCTATAAAGCTATTTTCCTATGCGATATTTCGCACTGTTTCAATCAGCAGTCCAAGGTCTCTGCTGAGCATTGGTGGGTATAATACTTTAACAACTCACAATTGCAGTCAATTCAAGACACGAACTGGTCTCGCAAAGCACTGTGAATCTCTATAGCTCTGGGTTATTTAACTACGGTCCTGGGTTAAGGAACAAGACAATTGACACTGAGGTTTACTGGATTATATATGGGTTTTGTCCCATGGCCACATGCATGTGTGATGTGAGTGTGATGCTCCTAGGCAAATACTTACTCTTGAGATGTGGTGGTAACAAGACAATAGAGACGGACGGACGTATATACGTGCATGATGATAATACTTCAATAGAGACGGACGGACGTATATACGTACATGATGGCAATACTCTAATAGAGACGGACGGACGTATATACGTACATGATGACAATACTCCAATAGAGACGGACGGACGTATATACGTACATGATGACAATACTCCAGTAGAGACGGACGGACGTATATACGTACATGATGACAATACTCCAATAGAGACGGACGGACGTATATACGTGCATGATGACAATACTCCAGTAGAGACGGACGGACGTATATACGTACATGATGACAATACTCCAGTAGAGACGGACGGACGCATATACGTACATGATGACAATATTCCAATAGAGACGGACGGACGTATATACGTACATGATGACAACACTCCAGTAGAGACGGACGGACGTATATGATGACAATACTCCAATAGAGACGGACGGACGTATATGATGACAATACTCCAATAGAGACGGACGGACGTATATACGTACATGATGACAATACTCCAATAGAGACGGACGGACGTATATGCGTACATGATGACAATACTCCAATAGAGACGGACGGACGTATATACGTACATGATGACAATACTCCAGTAGAGACGGACGGACGTATATACGTACATGATGACAATACTCCAATAGAGACGGACGGACGTATATACGTACATGATGACAATACTTCAATAGAGACGGACGGGCGTATATACGTACATGATGACAATACTTCAATAGAGACGGACGGACGTATATACGTACATGATGACAATACTCCAGTAGAGACGGACGGACGTATATACGTACATGATGACAATACTCCAATAGAGACGGACGGACGTATATACGTACATGATGACAATACTTCAATAGAGACGGACGGACGTATATACGTACATGATGACAATACTCCAATAGAGACGGACGGACGCATATACGTACATGATGACAATACTTCAATAGAGACGGACGGACGTATATACGTACATGATGACAATACTCCAATAGAGACGGACGGACGTATATACGTATATGATGACAATACTCCAATGCCAATTTTTGTTGTAGCCTATGGTTATCAGTAAGTCTAGGGCTTATCATTCTTCAGATATGATGGTTACATGCCGTAATTTTCATCTGGCGACGATACAGCTCACCAATCCTCAGTGTACGAGTTGTCACAGCGACACAGCTCACCAATTACCAATATACGAGTTGTCAGAGCATTTCCATCATAGCTCTCTAGATTTGTATCTAATACCGCTTATGCCGGTGCTAGGGGCCGTGTGGTCATGTCATCCAAGTTGCCACATGAACAGGTACAATAAAAGCGTATCTGAGATACAACACATATCACGAATCGTTAGAGTCTTGGTATGTGCTTTAGAATAGGCTAACCAGAAGACTATACTGTGAAGTCATGTGGCTCTGTCAGTATGTCGGCACCTCTTCCCACTTCCCTTATACGTGTTGTTATTTTTTTCCTGTATATGGCGAGATACTGCTGGTGGACGTTTCGTCCCCGAGGCCCGCCCCCCTGTACAGACCTTTTGGTCTTTGATATATGTTGGCATTGTAGGAAATTGATGCTGGGTCGACATCGAGCCTTACAGACTAGTCTTTCGTGTTAAATGCCGTCATTTTCATCTGACGACGATACAGCTCACCAATCCTCAGTGTACGAGTTGCCACAGCGATACAGCTCACCAATTACCAATATACGAGTTGTCAGAGCATTTCCATCATAGTTCTCTAGATTACCGCTTATACCGGTGCTAGTGTGGTCATGTCATCCAAGTTACCACATGAAGAGGTACAATAATAGCGTATCTGAGATACAACACATATCACGAATCGTTAGATTCTTGGTATGTGCTTTAGAATAGGTTAACCAGAAGACTATACTGTGAAGTCATGTGGATCTGTCAGTATGTCGGCATCTCTTCCCACTTCCCTTATATGTGTTGTAATAATTACAAAGCCATTGATGACAAGAAAACAACTTTGACCTGTGACCTAGAAAAAACAGTTCAGTATCATTGTTTTTGATACAGGCTTCTGGGTGCTAATCTCATCTTATGACATCCGATACATAATACGTCCTCTTCATATGGACGGTTTATACAAAGGACAAAGCACATGCCCAAACATTTAAAGGATTATATTTTCAATTTGTTCAACTCGCAGACTGCTTTCGATCGGAGTGAGAATCAGTCTACATGTTCGAATTGTTAGAAATTAGAATCCCTGGTCAGGAAATATATTTCCAAACACAGACTGTGCTTTACCTGTATTCCACCATTCTTCTATATCTACAGGTTCAAGATTTTCTTTGATGTTGAGTTTCATTTCCAAGAATTGATTGTCTTGGACCTCACTCGTCCCTCTGGGGACAAATTCGCAGATTGTGTGAAGAGCCGCGTTAAACACATCTGCGCGTGATAGGCTTCCCCGAGCAGTGTCTTGTTTGTGAGACTCCCCTCTCCTCTCCTCCATGACGACCACCACCACTCCCGGGACCACCGAATAATCTTGAAAATAACTCCCAAATGCTGTCACCTAAGCAAGTGGTCTAGACGTTCATATTATTTTGATGTGGAATACTCAGACGAAATATGATTGCCGAAATTTGGAACCGCACTGTCATCAACTTCAATGTATAATGTACTATGTAGGCTAATTCTTAATACAAATAACTCAGTACTTTCTTTCATAATAATAAATCTATCCTAGGGTTAACATCAGGTGTATATCATAATATTGTAGTTCAGGGTGGTCATATGGATTTCCCCGCAATAAATTAATGGGGGACTAAATACCAAATATCGACGTTCTGATCGATACAAGTTTCATCCCCTCGTCAGAGTTTAGATATCTTGCAAAGTCAAAAATCGACAGTCACACAAAAACAAGGCCTCATATGAAAGATAAGTGGACATAGAATCGAATCATTTTATTGGTTATGGTCAACGGATTCGGCAAATATTGCTTGTTCGGCACTTTCCCAGCAACAACATCTGGTGAGTGGTTTGACCTCGGAGCTACAAATATCCAATAAGATTATGAGATTTCCACTTCCTGTTCTGGCACTTCCGGTTTTCTTCTGGTCCAATTGTGCAAGCCTCCTATTGCATGATTAGTCTATTCAAAGAACAGTCTGGAGCAAACTTGCGAAAAAAGAGTAATCTTCAAACTAATATGGCTTCATCTGCCTCAAAAACAATTGTGATTTCACTTCGATGACTTTGATATTTTGAGAACTTAATTTATTTTGATACTGCAAAATCCTTTCGTTAAAATTTTGTTCAAGAAGCATCTGCACATGTGTAAATAGACCTGATGAAACTATCCCTTTGATGCAGATTCAGAATAATTACTGAAGAACAATAAGACTGAAATATCTTAATGAAAGTGTCATTGCTGTTCGGAACAATGTCCAGTCAATAAAAGTGATGTTTGCATTGCTACAGTCTGTTTCAGACAAAACAGCAAATATTGGACAAAACATTCAAACATTTCAACAATGCAAAACAATGGTGCCCAGCGTTGTGTGGATAGTGATAGTTTATGGTTGAGTGGTGGAGTGCTCAACCCAATCCGCTCGAAGTAATACTATTCTCCAATATAGTGATATTATCATCCTGCGCGAAAACAGATTCCCATGATTGGCAAATTTAGCACAGAGAAATATGGTAATATTTCTGGACATCAAATACGGATGACAGATGGATAGACAATGTGACGAAATAATCCCTTCGCCTTGTATAGCAATGCAGATATTTGTCTGACAGGAATCTGTGTGGTAGATGTATCTTCAACTGACGAGAAAGAGTCCTGAATGGCCATCGTGTAAGAAAGGATTATTAGGTGTCGGGAAGCCGCAGGAAGAATGGGCAAGTCTGCACTCCTGGAGATCTTCATTGAAAAAAAAAATTATATTGAAAAGATCGCCTTAGCGGGGGTAGAGCACTCGGTAGGTTTATAACAAGATATCTATAGGAATAGTTGTACAGAGAGTATCAAGCTTGCTCCAAGGTAGAGAAATGTCGTATGGAGCATTCCGTAAACAGATCCAAGAAGAAGGCTATGGAGGAGCCGCCTTGTTTTCATAATGTTCTCAGCAGCCCTGTTCTTTTGGGACCAGCTGCGTCTTGATCTATGTACCCTCCAGCGTGTGCAAATATCCTCAAAACTTTCATATTTATTTTGTCGACGTACAATTCAACCAGCGAAATATTAGATATAGGAGCAACTACTGTACAAACACCGGCGATTCTGAAAGCGTATATAGGTCTGTAAGTTTTGTTGATTATTCCAATACAAGCGGCATGGGGAGCCAAGCGGGGCGTCCAAGAGGATAACCTGGAAAAGATATTGTATGGCAAACATATGATCTCCACAACAGCGGGCTATGGAATAGATCAAAGAGACGAGAAAAGGCAACCTGGAGACACGAATGGAGCCAATTATATGAAGCTTGAAGATACATTGAGAGAGTTTTCCCTTGGTAAGGTGCAATTCCACTTGAACGTGGCTTCAATGTGTAGGCCAATCTTGAAAACTCGCGAGCGATTCGAATAAATCATATCGTATCCATGACGGGTTCTTACGTATAAGTTAATCAGAGAATCACCGCTGATTGTGTTAGATAGCCTCTATAGGTATCTACCCCACATAATCTCACACACAGCACGAAATCCCATTACCAAATAAAAATTCCTAATAATGATGAATGATATACCATATACAATGCAGAAACGGGACTATATATCATCATTAAATCATACGCTCTCCTCTATATTGGGCAGATTTAATGTGGTTTATCAATACTATATGGTTATGTTTACTTGAACAGCGATGAGAAATCTTTGGTCTCAGAGATGAATCAATTGCATCTCTGTGTGGCTTCTTACAGAATGTATCGAGGGAGATATACTCGTTCGAAACCATGTCGAGTATAGGATATAAAGTTCACTAAATGAGAGTTAACTATATGGCAAGAATTAAAGAACGGGTGATCCTGAACTGTTTCCAGTTAAAAGAAGATGTCGTCATGATGGATATTAATACCGTATAAAACTAAAAAATACTTATATTTGTTACGCATAAATGATAGTCTATTAGCTTAGCTTCGTATATAAACCACACTGCCAGGCTCTTATTTATGGCTATCCATGATTTTGCAGCAACATTTCCTCGGTCTGTCCGTCAGTGCCCAGTATGCATGTCGGCATACAGTTTATATGACGCTTCAAATTCAGAAGTGACACGGAGTCCTCTTATCATGTCTGGTTTTACAATCGCCATGACAGATGGGTCAATACAGTTGTTCTTAAACAGACATTGTTTTGAAAATACCTCACTGTGGGAGCATAGGAACAGAAGACAAACATATGTGGTTACACGCTGGGTGTCTGTTAGAGTGACAGCCAAACAGCATAAACATCGACAAGTGTTATGTGCTAATTGGAAGCGAAGTATTCAAGATGGACGAAGTGGAAGGAGAGCGTATAGATTCAGAACCCAAACTTGGCTGCACTAAGTTAACTAAGAGCGGCAAACAGTTTGATTTCGGTTATGTTCGAGCTATTTCGACTTACTAAGGTTTTCATTGTTATAGAACGAGTAAAATATTATTTTCATTGGAAACCTTTATTTGGAGTCCGTAATATGCAGGTTTATCTCGCCGACCTGTTGAAGACACGGTTGTTACTGAACCACGGAGAAGTTCCAGTGAGGAACCCTTCCCATTGAATTTGTTTAATGCTTCTGCTGTGCCGGAGAGATCATATCATCGAACCAGTGCCGTTTATTTAGACAGGTGACCATCATCATCACGTCAGAAAATGATCGACAGCTGAGTAGCGGTCAGTTTCCGATGACCGTCTCATACGGTGAGACTCTCGCACTAATACCACTCGTTTTTCCTGGTTTCCTGTCTGACATGCAGAGTGAACTCCAGTCAGCTGACTTCGAACATTGTTGAGAACATTTATGTGGAAATGTGTATCGCCCATCAACGGGTACAGCTCCATTGCACATGGATGGCAAAGACACTTGGAAGAAATTAGGTAGCTGCATTTGGTGTTTTCTCGGTTGTGGGTAATACCTTTAAGGGCTTGTGATGCAACACACCTTTTCCCAACAAACGCCCAATACGGTAACCATTTCCATATAAGTCTAAACCTTGTCACAGCGAAAACAAAAGCCGTCGTTGCAAAGGTCAAATTGAGATGGAAGCATTACAATTTTAGCATTGACTTAGCCCTACACGGCAGTACAGTGATGGTCTGATTGCCAAACATATGGCTAGTACATACGCACGACATTGGCTAGATAACGCATGTACATTAATTGCTCGATAGGAAAAGACTATATTACGCAAAACCATCTGGACGCCATATGACAAGATAACACTGAAATCAAAAACCGCATCTGAACCCACAAAAGACTTCCGAGTATTCGCAAAACGAGCAAACCTTGTTTCTATCTATGTTTACGGAATTGTGACCAGCCATCTTGAATTTGACCTTCCACAAGATGGCTTAGATACGGGGGAGGGATACAACGATGTTTAGACTACGGTAATGGGCCCGGAAAGAGGAAAACCATGCGAGAGAAAAATAGAACCTGAAAGAAATTTTATAGGGATCATATGGTTTACTCATACATCAAAAGATGAGCGTTTATTTGTACACATGGTCGCTGATAAAGGCGGGCGAGAGGTAACCGGTAATTGGTATCTCGTCACGTGTCTTTAGGCGGACCCCGAGGATATATCAATATCCACGCATAATAACTTTCTGGCAAATTAGCAATGACATCCGAGATTTTGACAAGTAAAATTCACCTGGGACAACGAATGCCTTATCGTTATCTTAAATTCATAGATATATCAATGATAGATGACTCATCGTCTGATATCAAAACCTATATATCCACAGTTGTCAGTGACGAAATGGGTTTATTTGTCGGGGAATAAGCATGTTTTGTTACCAATAGTTTCTAGGTTCTGCCGCCATGACAATCGCTTTTACAACTTGTACAACTGTCAACGTTTCACTATATAACTGCTCCTCTAGGTTCGCCAGCATTTTTGATAATATGAGTTTACATAACCATGTATCGATATGTGTTCAGATTTTAGTGTTACGAGCGAAATTAGGTGATACACTACAGTTAGTTTTTCCAATAGTTATAAACCAAGGGTTATCCTGTGCTGGAACAGGGGCGTCGTTAGGGGGGAGTCGTCAGGTGCGAACGACCCCCCCCCCCCCTTGGACGCGCCAAAAAAAAAACAGAAGAAAACAAAAACAAAAACAAAAACAGAGCAAACAAAAACAAAAACAAAACAAAAAAGCAAAAGGGAAAAGAAAGAAATAAAAAATGTCCGTCTCCAGGCTCGTAAGCATGCTCCGTTCCAGTAGTGACGCTACAGTTCGCTCAACAATGGGTTTACCACGACTTTCCGTTTTATGGTCATAAAGTGGATTATGAAAGAGCTGTAGCTCTGTTCATGAGACTCCACCCTCGACGGATACAGCAGGGGAACCCTCGACGGATAAAGCAGGCGAATTTACTATTCAATTAATCATTAACACTAACTCGTGTGTTTTTTTCCTTCTGCTCGATGCGTGTGGATTTGATAATGAAGCATCGGCAGCCTCGGTCTACCGTTGGCGAAGTGCAAAACGGGCAATAAACTGAAAGCTGTATATGTATAAGCTTTGCTGAAGGCTATACTACATTCGTGATATTTCATTTCCGGGAAATATATCAGTTTAATTTTTTTCTAGTCAGTATTTTACCATGGCCACGTTTTAATGAGTGATATTGGTTTCACTTTTCTAGTCAGTATTTTACCATGGCCACGTTTTAATGAGTGATATTGGTTTCACTTTTCTAGTCAGTATTTCACCATAGCCACGAGATATAGTCCACGATACACAGTTTGATATTCTACACAATATTATTGTGATATTTTCAGCAAAAGTTTAATGTTCACAGTCATAAAATGACATATGAATCGTAAAGTGATATGATGATGTTTAGTTTTAATCATTTTAACATGGTTGGCGTCGGAAGCGGAGGGGCCAAACATACGTGAAAATAGAACCATAAATCTGCATACATTACGTTCGAATTTCTGGGAAAACTCTTAGAACGCGTCCTTGGAGACCAGGAACTTCGGCTCGTGAACCCTCGCCTGTTGGGCTGTGAGGATTTTCTTGTTTTATCTTTGTGTGAATGAATCGTATCTGTAGGCATATTGGTTTCCCTCCCAAGAACTAAAAGTCATCGTTTTGTATGTTTTAAATATAACTAGAACGTCAAATGGGTGAAGGCATGAGATGCGATGTTTTCAATATCGATGCATGCTTATAATTACGAAAAAAATTGTGAAAATAGAATCATAAATGTGCATGCAGTATGATCAGTTTTATTTCCGAAAAAAGTTCAGAACGCATCTCCGGCAATCTAGGACCCCGGAGCTTCCGGGGCCTAGGCGGCCCCTGGACCCCCGCCTGTTACGCTGTGATAGTGATCCCCCACTTTCAATTACGTTTCGACGCCACTGGGTTAGCCTACGAGGTATATCGCCCCAAAGCAGCATTATTGTGTTTTCAAGATGACAAGAGAATAAAATATAATACTGATATTTGACAAATGACGTGTTAGTTTAATTGTTGGAAATCGCTCAGAATGCATCTCAGGCCATCTAAGGTCCCAGAGCTGTATAATATAACCCTAAATCTGCATACATTATGTTCAGAATTAATTCCGGGAAAACGCTCAGAACGCATCTCCGGCGATCTAGGACCCCGGAGCTTCCGGGGCCTAGGCGGCCCCTGCACCCTCGCCTAAAGTGCTATGATAATCGACCCCCCTTTGAAAAATCCTAGCGACGCGCATGTGGAACGCGGCCACTAAACTCCACGTTGTTCAGATGACGTTGTTAGTTGTTTGCTTTCCACTTATATTTTTACGAATTATCAATTCCTGATATCTGAGAATCAATGGCGGGAAAGACCAATTTTTACTTGAAGACCCTAGTTCGAACTGGGAATTCATAAATACCGTCTCTCGGAAATTTGTTTCCAATTATCCTCACTTCGATTTCTAAAAAAAAAAAAAAAACCCCAGCAAAATAAATCCACATAAACTAAGAATCTTAAATATACTTTGGCTTTCCATAAATCAGATCTAGTATGATGGATCATTCAAATGTTGACAAACGAGAAATCTTCCTTGGACATGTTCAGCGTTAAACGATAAGGTTATTTTGTTTTCCTTGAATACCAATTATTTCGGAAAACGACTTTTAAGCATGGTGGATTACCGCTGAACTGCAGCAAGCAGCGGTATGGTTTCATTAGCAGTCCAAGTTGGTTAACTCACCCGTAGAAGCCACGACAAGCGATTAATCTACCATTTAGCGCAGAGCCCAATGCACTGTTTTACAATGAGCGAGCTACACTCGTCAAAATTACCCATACATTCTGCACGGCACGAAGGTGAGTAAACTAGCATAGTCCGCGACAGCTCGGATAGTTCGGAATTCAAGACTTGTCTGCTAGCAGCTGCCAGGAACTCCGGTAGCATCTATATGGGTACTATGCCTTAATTAAGGTGGACTTGTATTTACATGGAAGGCGATCCCCGGTGCCAGGCGGCGTGAAGAAGCAAATATTAGCTCCATTTGTTGAGACGGGACACGCCATAAACTAGAGTATGTTTCTTCTAAGCCAATCTTAATACACTGTAAGACACACAACAAGTACAGTATAATGACATAGCATGGATATCTGCTTACCCTAATTCTGTTATACAGTACAGGACTGACTTGTTCAGCTATAATACAACCTGATTGGCATCATATTTCCTGACATTTGCCTGGAAGCGTTTCAGAATCTACTCGGAACGAAGCATATACGAGGCAATTTTTACCCACAAATATCCACAGCCTTTGAGCTACATTTGCAAAAATATACTGGGATAAACATTTAAACGTTCGGCATTATCGACATGCATGGTTGTTCATCAAGAATCACAAGTTTTGCATGTCAGTATCACTCTCACGTTCAGAACTGAAACTGTTTATTCATTTGAGGAAGACTAAAAAAGCTCAGCCAAAGAGCATGTATATGTAACATTTAGATGGCACTGCGCTATCGGGACATCCGGGCTTTTTAGAGCGCCTGCCGTTTTGTAACTCTGTGAAAGACGAAAATGTCTACCTGTCAAAAATGATCAGTTTTGCTATTTTCCTCCCGAGGTTTCTTATGAATTAGTGATGAACTTCAATATCTCTATCCTACATTGCTCGATATACTAATGGTTAGCATGCGCATATTTTTTTATTGACATATATACTTCACGTTAATCACACCAGACAAATGGTTTATGGTAATATCATGTGGACTAGCATGATCAGCTTACAAACGACGATCTCAACTAAAAATGCACGTGTCTTCTAACGCTGCTTTGGTCCGCGGAATTTCAACACATAACATAACAGAGATCCAAACACATATTCTTTTCTGTTTCACAATTCGTGTTTCGCCTGAAGGAGCGAAATCAATCTGTTTATGTCGAAAGCTTTTTCCCAATATTGCTTTGAGCGTGTCTCCCGCTTGGGATCAAAGGTTAAGTAAAAAGATTAGGAGTTACATAACTTAAAATAAACTGTTTATCTTCGGCCCTAAGGTAACGATACTTCAAAGATTCCATAGCACAGAGACAGGTGGGATTCTACGGTATAATTTACACTTGGCATAAGGCATTAAATCGTTGCCAGAATCTGGGTGGAATATATGGAATTCCAGAAAATTATTTCGCAATTCAGCTGCGATCGTTGAAACTTTTCATTTGCGACAATTAAACTTTAAATGTAGAACAAAAAAAGACGATATTTTAATACCATCAATTTGATAATTCTAATCAATTTGAGAAAATCCCAAGGTATATAAACCCAGTATACGTTTGTTATATTTCTCTATAAACCTATTTCTCTAAAAAATTGGAAACAATATACGGTATATGAAACCTACGGCATTAAAAAAACATGTAATGCATACAGCCAACGTATTTTGTCAATAAGCATGGGTCGATATTTGAGGTTGAGACTTACCCACTAGAAGACGAGAGATCCTGAAGGATCTTGGCGCCCACCATTGTCCGATAATTGTAAGCTAATGACAAGAGGATCTTTTTGTCCATTGTTACTAAGAACAAATGACAGGTTTGTAATTTTGTTTACAGAATTTCGAATCTGAGCGAAAAAGATCGAAAAAAGGACACTGGAAAACACCAAGATATAATCTTTCTAAGTTTCAGGAGTTTCAAGATTTCTAGAAACTGTACTTATGTCGGTTGTTATAGTACAAGAGAAATGAGCAAAGTTAGTCTGAAAGTGAATGTACATGTACGGAGGATCCTTCGTTTTCGTTTTGTAGCATTTTTATTTCATTTATTTTTTTGCACGTGTCATCATTGGGTACTGGAAGCGAAGACAAATCTCTTTGACACTTTGGTATGAGCTATGAAACATACGTAAGATTTTATAATTAGGAACGAATGCTAATTCTGTTCTGTTTATTGGGCTAGTTTGAGATATCTCTTTTAAGATACCATGCTCGAAAATAGTAAGATGGTACAATACTTAATACTGAAGGGATCCAGTCCGTGCAGTAATGTTGAAACTTCGAAAGTGTCTGAATCCTGATATCTCCCTTGGATCGAACATGCAGTGGTCTACAGTTGTCGAGTTGTGACGTTGTGTCACAAGAGTGACGTCCCTTCATGTAGCCGACCCGCCGGCAGACGAAAGGGTGGGGCAGTTCACTTGCAACTGCATGGACTAATGGACTATGGATATTCTCTATAGTCAATATATAGAACATGCCCCACTGTTTGATCCGCCGACTCGTGTGATGCAACGTCACAACTCGGGAATACCGTATTAATTTAAAGCGTAACTTGGATTTTCGAATCGGACCAAAAAAGGTATCTTGCACAACTAGGCCCCATGTGGAACCTGTGTACCAAATTTCAGAAAGATCCATGAAATATTTCCTGAGAATTCACGATAACAATGTTTCAAGGGGAAATTCAAGATGGCCACCTGGCGGTCATATTAGATTTTCGTATAGGACCAAAACAGGTATCTTGCACAACTGGGCCACAAGGGGAATCTGTGTACCAAATTTGAGGAAGATCCATGAATTAATTCTTGAGAAATCACGATAACAAAGTTCCATCGGGAAATCCAAGATGGGCGCCTGGTGGCCATATTAGATTTTCGAATCTGACCGAAAAAGGTATTTTGCATAACTAGACCCCAAGGGGAACGTATGTACCAAGTTTGAGAAAGATCCCTGCAGCACTTCCTGAGAAATAACGATAACAAAGTTGCATGGGAAAATCCAAGATGGCCGCCTGGTGGCCATATTGGATGTTTGAATTGGACCAGAAAAGATATCTTGCACAACTAGACAACAAGGGGAACCTGTGTACCAAATTTGACAAAGATCCATGCAGTAGTTACTGAGAAATCGCAATAACAAAGTTTCATGGGGAAATCCAAAATGGCCGCCTCATGGACATATTGAATTTTGGAATCGGTCCAGAAAAGGTATCTTGCACAACTGGGCCACAAGGGGAACCTGTGTACCAAATTTGAGAAAGATCCAGGCAGTACTTCATAAGAAATCACGATAAAGTTTCATGGGGAAATCTAAGATGGCCGCCAGGTGGCAATATTGGAATTTCGATTCGGACTGAAAAAGGTATCTTGCACAACTAGACCCTAAGGGGAACCTGTGTACCAAATTTGAGAAAGATCCATGCAGTACTTCCTGAAAAATGATGATAACAAAGTTTCATGGGGAAATCCAAGATGGCTGCCTGGTGGCCATATTGAATTTTCGAATCGGACCAGAAAAGTTATCTTGCAAAACTAGACCCCAAGGGGGATTTGTGTACCAAATTTGAGAAAGATCCATGCAGTACTTTCTGAGAAATGACGATAACAAGGTTTCATGAGGAAATCCAAGATGGCTGTCTTGTGGCCATATTGGATATTCGAATCGGACCACAAAAGGTATCGTGCACAACTAGACCCCAAGGGGAACCTGTGTACCAAATTTGAGAAAGATCCATGCAGTAGTTACTGAGAAATCGCGATAACAAGGTTTCTTGGGGAAACCCAAGATGACCGCCTTGTGGCCATATTGGATTTTCGATTCGGACCGAAAAAGATATCTTGCACAACTAAACCCTAAGGGGAACCTGTGTACCAAATTTGAGAAAGATCCATGCAGTACTTACTGAGAAATGACGATAAAGTTTCATGGGGAAATCCAAGATGGCTGCCTGGTGGTCATATTGGATTTTCGAATCAGACCAGAAAAGGCATCTTGCACAACTAGACCCGAAGGGGAACCTGTGTACCAAATTTGAGAAAGATCCATGCAGTACTTCCTGAGAAATGACGATAAAAATGTTTCATGGGGAAATCCAAGATGGCTGCCTGGTGGCCATATTGGATTTTCGAATCGGACCAGAATAGGTATCTTGCACAATTAGACCCCAAGGGGAACCTCTGTACCAAATTTGAGAAAGATCCATTAAGTAGTTCCTGAGAAATCACGATAACAAGGTTTCATGGGGAAATGCAAGATGGCTGCCTGGTGGCCATATTGGATTTTCGAATCGGACCAGAAAAGGTATCTTGCACAACTAGACCCCAAGGGGAACCTGTGTACCAAATTTGAGAAAGATCCATGGAGTAGTTCCTGAGAAATCGCGATAACAAGGTTTCATGGGGAAATCCAAGATGGCTGCCTGGTGGCCATATTGGATTTTCGAATCGGACCAGAAAAGGTATCTTGCACAACTAGACCCCAAGGGGAACCTGTGTACCAAATTTGAGAAAGATCCATGCAGTAGTTTCTGAGAAATCGCGATAACAAGGTTTCATGGGGAAATCCAAGATGGCTGCCTGGTGGCCATATTGGATTTTCGAATCGGACCAGAAAAGGTATCTTGCACAACTAGACCACAAGAGGAGCCTGTGTACCAAATTTGAGAAAGATTCATGCAGTAGTTCCTGAGAAATCGCGATAACAAGAATTGTTTACGGACGGACGACGGACGGACGGACTGACGGACGGACGACGGACCACGGACAAAAAGTGATTTGAACAGCCCATCATCTGGTGATGGTGGGCTAAAAATCTACCAAATTTGGAATAATTACATGTTATGCATTAATTGCAAACTAATGGTATACAGATCTTTATTCCAGCCCTTCACGGTCATCTTAATCAAGCAAATGTGTGTTTAGTCTGAACAAAAAAGCAAACCAGATGCTGAAGGGGAGGAAAATTCGACAACATCTTAAATGCGCATGTCTAAAACGCTACAGCGAAAACACTGGCCAAGAATCGCATCTACATATAAATACCATGATAATCTCACGTTTTCGTTAACCATGAAAAATCTCAATTGTGAGCACGAAAAATTGTTTTCAATGCAGAGCTAGCATATTGAATATGAATCAATATACTTATTCGGTAGAGATGAAAAAGGACACGGGACAATGTGAATCACAATGTAACGGATATAGCATATTGTCTCTAATTTACATCGATCAAATCAGTCAATCGCCTTAACCCTATGTGTGACAGCCGAATGCTACTCGGAAAATCGATTTTTTTCGAGACGGAAACAACTTAATATTAGAAGGAGAATACCACGCAGGCTCTTGTAGAGAACCATTAACAAACTCATCTGTCATACAGCCATAGTCCTCCAGCAAGATGGGTACTCAGTGGACCTCTTCAAACGGCTAAAGATGATGGAGATGATGGAGATGATGAAGATGATGGAGATGATGAAGATGATGGAGATGATGAAGATGATGGAGATGATGATGAAGATGATGGAGATGATGAAGATGATGGAGATGATGATGAAGATGATGAAGATGATGGAGATGATGAAGATGATGGAGATGATGAAGATGATGGAGATGATGAAGATGATGGAGATGTAGACTTTGAGGAATATCTACCGGATTTCCGGGTCGTCTGCTTCAGCAAAAGAACTTGTCATTTCGGGTTGCCCATTACCACCTCACAACATAATGTGTCTTCTATCAACGTTGCCATTTCTAAAAGCAATTGGTATACCTATACGTGTATATACGTATTTAGATTAATATAGTCCAATTTATGCGTCGGATGTTGGTTGGGCGGCCTTCGTTCGCTATATGGTTTGAGGACATCTGCGCTCTTACTAAGTTTCTCTATAATATTTTCTTTGCATTTTTAAAGAAATGAATTGTCCAACAGTTTTAGTGGGCTTTCTACTTTATTGCTATTCGTTTTACATTTTTATGCGACGTTAACCTTGTTTGAGATGAAAGCAGAACACCGTAAGTGATAACACGATAAACTGGGCAGGAAATAGAAGAAATTATGATAAATAATTGCGATAAATTGTTTCCATCGAGATGAGAATATCCATACACTTCATGTATTTTCACCTAGATGAAAAGTAACACACCGCGGTGAGAATAATTACACCTCGGTGAAAATATATACACCTGGTTGAAAGAAAATACACCGTGGTAGAAATTATTTCCAGCGTTTTTACAATAGTTTTCGGCGTTGTCACAACTATTTCGTCAATGTTTCCCTCATTTTTCCGAGTTTTGGCTTGAAGTTTCCGTGTGTGTGTATTTTTTGTTGTTTTTTTTCAAGTAGGTTTTCAGGTTTCTTAGTGCGAATCATCTAAAGGAATTCGCAAGAAAATTTTTAAAAAGTCGCAAAAATATTCACTGAACATTCGCTTGATTTCATGGCCAATTCACAGAAAACATGGAAAATTGAGAACGAAAACATCCATGTCCCGAATGGGTCAGCGAAAGAATCAAGATATATAAAATATGTTAAACGCATATCTATCTATGACATGGTAAAAACAGTTGTACCTATATACACACTGGTAACTGTGCCTTGAGCAAGTAAGGTTACAGCGTTGTGACGTGTGAAATCTATACGCGTCATGTTGACCAACGCAGGTGTTAATTCGGGAGATTCTATTTTACAGGGCCGGTGAGGAATGGTAGGCCTAAATGTCGTCTGCATACAATCTCCTGTCTCAGGTGACAGAATCACCGCCCATTTGAGAGACCACATAATCTCATTTATAGGTCTTGGCACGTTGCCAACTTACATTTTTCAGCAACTTAAGTTTAGTTAAAGTTTACAAAAAGTTTCAACCTTTCGTTGTAATCTTTGTTGATATTCAATTTAAACAGTGCAATAGCCCTTGTCCTGAAATAATAATAAAAAACTTTC
>JAVTVY010055333.1:0-29725 GCA_036873755.1 Hanleya hanleyi
ACCCCATATAGGCATTTTCCCAGGTTTTTCGATAAAGTCCGTGTTCCGTATTTTTTTTTTCAGGAAAAATTTTACATGCACCCACCCAGCCATCAAATCCCCCTTCACCTAGGCTTCACGTTGATACCTCACTCGACCCCATTCGACCATTAGGGGCTCCCCTAGATGCCAAAACGCCTATTTTCATACCCTTGGGCCACCGCGCATGCGCAGAATGACCCTAATTCAACCCCACACCCAGTCCATCAGATGCCCCTTCATGAATGCTTCACTTTGATACCTCACTCGATCCCATTGGACCATTAGGGGCTCCCCTAGCTCCAAAAAGGTTATTTTCATGCCCTTGGGCCACCGCGCATGCGCAGAAGGCCGATATGTCAACCCCACACACCCAGTCCATCAGATGCCCCTTCACGAATGCTTCACTTTGATACCTCACTCGACCCCATTGGACCATTAGGGGCTCCCCTAGCTCCAAAACGTCTCTTTCCATACCCTTGGGTCACCACGCATGCGCAGAATGCCGATATTTCAACCCCACGCCCAGTCCATCAGATGCCCCTTCACGAATGCTTCACTTTGATACCTCCTACGACTCCATTGGCCCATTAGGGACTCCCCTGGCTCCAAAACCGCTATTTCCATACCCTTGGGCCACCGCGCATGCGCAGAATGCCGATATTTCAACCCCACACCCAGCCCATCAGATGCCCCTTCACGAATGCTTCACATCGATACCTCACTCGACCCCATTTGTCCATTAGGGGCTTCCCTAGCTCCAAAACGTCTATTTCCATACCCTTGGGCCTCCGCGCATGCGCAGAATGCCGATAGTTCAACCTCGCGCCCAGCCCATCAGATGGCCCTTCATGAATGCTTCACTTTGATACCTCACTCGACCCCATCGGTCAACTAGGGGCTCCCATAGCTCCAAAAAGGCTATTTTCATACCCTTCGGCCGCCGCGCATGCGCAGAAGGCCGATATGTCAACCCCACACCCAACCCATTAGATGCCCCTTCACCTAAGGTTGCCCTCCACAGTTTCGTAGTAATGGCCCCTCTCTAATTTCATAATACGATAGACTGCCCTTGTTCTGCTACATTATAATTCTTCTTGTCTTCTTAATAGCTTATATCTATAATGCCATCCTATTCAGCATTATCAACGCTGCAAACGAGTACGTACAAATCGAGTGCTGGCTTCGTCTACACGCTGATCGGGATCATGGAGTAAAGTTTGTCCTGCCTCAGTTATGCCCCTTGGGTGTGCCTAAAATTCGGGACTCATTTACGGGAAGAAAATCTGACAAAAAACGGGCAGGTTGACACCCACTTTTGTTTACCTTTTTAAGTTGAGACCGGACCAGGGAACGTGAGTAAGAAGTTTAATTGAAATCGCTCTTACAGATTTTTCTGGAAATTGAGCCGAATTTGACCATTTTTCGACATTTTTAAGGGGTTTTCTAGGAAAAATGAAGCAAGCATGAAGAAGAATGTTCGAGTTTAAATTTTCTATAACATAGCAGTGGTATATCTTAAAATAATAGTTTCATCGTGCTCTTTCAGAAAATATATGCATATAAGTGATTTGGGTTGAAGGTTTTACGACAACTGGTGGCCGAAAAACGGACCCATAGTTTATTCCATGCCGAATGAGAGAATCTCTGGAGTGCACCCTTTAAGGCATAATAGTGGAGTCTATGCATTATCTTAATGTAGACTCCGTTACGGAGCGGAAATGTGTCATTACGCCAGATTGTTTAATTTTGACTGCCTAGTTCACCTGAAACGCTATTTTCAGAAGCAGGTGGAAAGAAGACCAGGAGTTCGATTAAAATAATCCACAGTGTGTCCATTAGTATACTATTGAGGTTATTGCATACTGTATTCCATACAGGAGTTATCTCCCCCTGGAATGAGATTTCGGTAGATATTATGGCAGAACTAGGTCATATCAAAATGATATCAATTTGCCAGTGTAAATTTTCTTTACAAGAGAACCCATTTACAGCCCATAAAGGATGGAATAGATGTATATTATTATGGTTTTACGAATTATTTTTCAAGTTTCTGAAGTATTTCCCATGTTTCTTGGAGGAAATTCAGTGGAAAATTACCAATAATTTGACTTGGTTCCATCTCTTATTTGCATTTTCCCGTGTTTCTGCTATCATTGGAAAGCGGAAAAGCAACCACGGCCTTCATATTGCCGAATGGATGCACATTATTAAGAAGAAATAGGTTAATTTTGAGTTTTGTTCTCGAAAATCCTGCTAGAATTGGCAAAAGTGATCAAAACAAAGATGGGGTAGGGGGAAAGTTATCGGTCGGATTTCCCACAATAGTATGTATAACTGGCAAGTGTTGTATACCGCCATACTCGCAAACACTCTGAGATTACGATAAATGTGAACAATTAATTTCGTAAAAAACATCCTGCCCCTTAAGGTTGCCTCCACAGTTTCGTAGTAATGGCCCCTCTCTAATTTCATAATACGATAGACTGCCCTTGTTCTGCTACATCATAATTCTTCTTGTCTCCTTAATAGCTTATATCTATAATGCCATCCTATTCAGCATTATCAACGCTGCAAACGAGTACGTACAAATCGAGGGCTGGCTTCGTCTACACGCTGATCGGGATCATGGAGTAAAGTTTGTCCTGCCTCAGTTATGCCCCTTGGGTGTGCCTAAAAATCGGGACTCATTTACGGGAAGAAAATCTGACAAAAAACGGTTAGGTTGACACCCACTTTTGTTTGCCTTTTTAAGTTGAGACCGGACCAGAGAACGTGTGTAAGAAGTTTAATTAAAATCGCTCTTACAGATTTTTCTGGAAATTGAGCCGAATTTGACCATTTTTCGACATTTTAAGGGGTTTTCTAGGAAAAATGAAGCAAGCATGGAGAAGAATGTTCGAGCTTAAATTTTCTATAACATAGCAGTGGTATATCTTAAAATAATAGTTTCATCGTGCTCTTTCAGAAAATTTATACATATAAGTGATTTGGGTTGAAGGTTTTACGACAACTGGTGGCCGAAAAACGGACCCATAGTCTATTCCATGCCGAATGAAAGAATCTCTGGAGTGCACCCTTTAAGGCATAATAGTGGAGTCTATGCATTATCTTAATGTAGACTCCGTTACGGAGCGGAAATGTATCATTACGCCAGATTGTTTAATTTTGACTGCCTAGTTACACCTGAAGCGCTATTTTCGGAAGCAGGTGGAAAGAAGACCAGGAGTTCGATTAAAATAATCCACAGTGTGTCCATTAGTATACTATTGATGTTATTGCATACTGTATTCCATACAGGAGTTATCTCCCCCTGGAATGAGATTTCGGTAGATATTATGGCATAACTAGGTCATATCAAAATGATATCAATTTGCCAGTGTAAATTTTCTTTACAAGAGAACCCATTTACAGTCCATAAAGGATGGAATAGATGTATATTATTATGGTTTTACGAATTATTTTCCAAGTTTCTGAAGTATTTCCCATGTTTCTGGGAAGAAATTCAGTGGAAAATTACCAATAATTTGACTTGGTTCCATCTCTTATTTGCATTTTCCCGTGTTTCTGCTATCATTGGAAAGCAGAAAAGCAACCACGGCCTTCATGTTGCCGAATGGATGCACATTATTAAGAAGAAATAGGTTAATTTTGAGTTTTGTTCTCGAAAATCCTGCTAGAATTGACAAAAGTGATCGAAACAAAGTTGGGGTAGGGGGAAAGTTATCGGTCGGATTTCCCACAATAGTATATATAACTGGCAAGTGTTGTATACCGCCATACTCGCAAACACTCTGAGATTACGATAAATGTGAATAATTAATTTTTGTAAAAAACATCCTGCCCCTTAAGGTTGTCCTCCACAGTTTCGTAGTAATGGCCCCTCTCTAATTTCATAATACGATAGACTGCCCTTGTTCTGCTACATCATAATTCTTCTTGTCTCCTTTATAGCTTATATCTATAATGCCATCCTATTCAGCATTATCAATGCTGCAAACGAGTACGTACAAATCGAGGGCTGGCTTCGTCTACACGCTGATCGGGATCATGGAGTAAAGTTTGTCCTGCCTCAGTTATGCCCCTTGGGTGTGCCTAAGAATCGGGACTCATTTACGGGAAGAAAATCTGACAAAAAACGGTTAGGTTGACACCCACTTTTGTTTGCCTTTTTAAGTTGAGACCGGACCAGGGAACGTGTGTAAAAAGTTTAATTAAAATCGCTCTTACAGATTTTTCTGGAAATTGAGCCGAATTTGACCATTTTTCGACATTTTTAAGGGGTTTTCTAGGAAAAATGAAGCAAGCATGGAGAAGAATGTTCGTGTTTAAATTTTCTATAACATAGCAGTGGTATATCTTAAAATAATAGCTTCATCGTGTTCTTTCAGAAAATATATACATATAAGTGATTTGGGTTGAAGGTTTAACGACAACTGGTGGCCGAAAAACGGACCCATAGTCTATTCCATGCCGAATGAAAGAATCTCTGGAGTGCACCCTTTAAGGCATAATGGTGGAGTCTATGCATTATCTTAATGTAGACTCCGTTACGGAGCAGAAATGTGTCATTACGCCAGATTGTTTAATTTTGACTGCCTAGTTACACCTGAAACGCTATTTTCGGAAGCAGGTGGAAAGAAGACCAGGAGTTCGATTAAAATAATCCACAGTGTGTCCATTAGTATACTATTGAGGTTATTGCATACTGTATTCCATACAGGAGTTATCTCCCCCTGGAATGAGATTTTGGTAGATATTATGGCAGAACTAGGTCCTATCAAAATGATATCAATTTGCCAGTGTAAATTTTCTTTACAAGAGAACCCATTTACAGTTCATAAAGGATGGAATAGATGTATATTATTATGGTTTTACGAATTATTTTTCAAGTTTCTGAAGTATTTCCCATGTTTCTGGGAAGAAATTCAGTGGAAAATTACCAATAATTTGACTTGGTTCCATCTCTTATTTGCATTTTCCCGTGTTTCTGCTATCATTGGAAAGCGGAAAAGCAACCACGGCCTTCATATTGCCGAATGGATGCACATTATTAAGAAGAAATAGGTTAATTTTGAGTTTTGTTCTCGAAAATCCTGCTAGAATTGGCAAAAGTGATCAAAACAAAGATGGGGTAGGGGGAAAGTTATCGGTCGGATTTCCCACAATAGTATATATAACTGGCAAGTGTTGTATACCGCCATACTCGCAAACACTCTGAGATTACGATAAATGTGAATAATTAATTTTGTAAAAAACATCCTGCCCCTTAAGGTTGTCCTCCACAGTTTCGTAGTAATGGCCCCTCTCTAATTTCATAATACGATAGACTGCCCTTGTTCTGCTACATCATAATTCTTCTTGTCTCCTTTATAGCTTATATCTATAATGCCATCCTATTCAGCATTAGCAACGCTGCAAACGAGTACGTACAAATCGGGGGCTGGCTTCGTCTACACGCTGATCGGGATCATGGAGTAAAGTTTGTCCTGCCTCAGTTATGCCCCTTGGGTGTGCCTAAAAATCGGGACTCATTTACGGGAAGAAAATCTGACAAAAAACGGTTAGGTTGACACCCACTTTTGTTTGCCTTTTTAAGTTGAGACCGGACCAGGGAACGTGTGTAAGAAGTTTAATTAAAATCGCTCTTACAGATTTTTCTGGAAATTGAGCCGAATTTGACCATTTTTCGACATTTTTAAGAGGTTTTCTAGGAAAAATGAAGCCAGCATGGAGAAGAATGTTCGAGTTAAAATTTTCTATAACATAGCAGTGGTATATCTTAAAATAATAGTTTCATCGTGCTTTTTCAGAAAATATATACATATAAGTGATTTGGGTTGAAGGTTTTACGACAACTGGTGGCCGAAAAACGGACCCATAGTCTATTCCATGCCGAATGAAAGAATCTCTGGAGTGCACCCTTTAAGGCATAATAGTGGAGTCTATGCATTATCTTAATGTAGACTCCGTTACGGAGCGGAAATGTGTCATTACGCCAGATTGTTTAATTTTGACTGCCTAGTTACACCTGTAATGCTATTTTCGGAAGTAGGTGGAAAGAAGACCAGGAGTTCGATTAAAATAATCCACAGTGTGTCCATTAGTATACTATTGAGGTTATTGCATACTGTATTCCATACAGGAGTTATCTCCCCCTGGAATGAGATTTTGGTAGATATTATGGCAGAACTAGGTCCTATCAAAATGATATCAATTTGCCAGTGTAAATTTTCTTTACAAGAGAACCCATTTACAGTTCATAAAGGATGGAATAGATGTATATTATTATGGTTTTACGAATTATTTTTCAAGTTTCTGAAGTATTTCCCATGTTTCTGGGAGGAAATTCAGTGGAAAATTACCAATAATTTGACTTGGTTCCATCTCTTATTTACATTTTCCCGTGTTTCTGCTATCATTGGAAAGCGGAAAAGCAACCACGGCCTTCATGTTGCCGAATGGATGCACATTATTAAGAAGAAATAGATTAATTTTGAGTTTTGTGCTCGAAAATCCTGCTAGAATTGGCAAAAGTGATCAAAACAAAGATGGGGTAGGGGGAAAGTTATCGGTCGGATTTCCCACAATAGTATATATAACTGGCAAGTGTTGTATACCGCCATACTCGCAAACACTCTGAGATTACGATAAATGTGAATAATTAATTTTGTAAAAAACATCCTGCCCCTTAAGGTTGCCCTCCACAGTTTCGTAGTAATGGCCCCTCTCTAATTTCATAATACGATAGACTGCCCTTGTTCTGCTATATCATAATTCTTCTTGTCTCCTTAATAGCTTATATCTATAATGCCATCCTATTCAGCATTATCAACGCTGCAAACGAGTACGTACAAATCGAGGGCTGGCTTCGTCTACACGCTGATCGGGATCATGGAGTAAAGTTTGTCCTGCCTCAGTTATGCCCCTTGGGTGTGCTAAAAATCGGAACTCATTTACGGGAAGAAAATCTGACAAAAAACGGTTAGGTTGACACCCACTTTTGTTTGCCTTTTTAAGTTGAGACCGGACCAGGGAACGTGTGTAAGAAGTTTAATTAAAATCGCTCTTACAGATTTTTCTGGAAATTGAGCCGAATTTGACCATTTTCGACATTTTTAAGGGGTTTTCTAGGAAAAATGAAGCAAGCATGGAGAAGAATGTTCGAGTTTAAATTTTCTATAACATAGCAGTGGTATATCTTAAAAAAATAGCTTCATCGTGTTCTTTCAGAAAATATATACATATAAGTGATTTGGGTTGAAGGTTTTACGACAACTGGTGGCCGAAAAACGGACCCATAGTCTATTCCATGCCGAATGAAAGAATCTCTGGAGTGCACCCTAACCCACATTATGCTACGTCATCCTTCGCTGCATATAGGGTTAGGCCTGAAAAAAAAAAGTTAAGATGGCGGCAACGACGGACACGCATGTAGCTGAGGCTAAACGTTTATTGGAAAACTCTCCAACAAATTCTGGGGCTAAGAAATTTAAACTGGATGATCCCCCCAACGATTCTGTTACTAACTATATGGGCATGGAGATAGGGAGTGAGACGGGCCTAAGATCTGAGGTCGAAGAGATCATGCTGTCGAGGCTCAATGACGGCGCGAAGGAGAGGCCTTCTCGGACGGTGACTTCTCCGACCTACAATGCCATGAACGACACGAGTGACGAAGTTAGCCCTGGTGAGAAGGTAGTAGACGCGACGGCTATTGCCAGTGAGGTTGTAAAACAACTGATGCCGTCCTTGATTTCAGCTTTGAGTGTGGCTGTCACATCGGCCGTTGGAAAAGCAGTCAATATCGCAGTGTCAACCGTGGCTGATAAAATGGCGGCCACTCAGAATCGACAGAACGAACAGCTTCAACGCAGCTTGCTGCTGCTGAGATATGAACTTGACCGACATGATCAATACGAAAGACGTGACACCATACGGCTGACTGGAGTACCTGAGTCTGTAGATGAAGATGTCGAGGCTACATTTACCCATATCATGAGAGACATAAATATTGAAATCAAAAAAGAAGATATCTCTGTAATTCACCGAAATCCGGGATGGAGAAATCCAGCGATGACACGACCGCGACCGATCCTGATAAAATTCGTTTCACGCAACACCAAAAGCAAAGTAATGAAGAACGCGAAAGATCTGAAACAGAAGGAAAAGTACAAGCAAACGTACCTCAATGATGACCTCACTCCACTACGTGCGAAGCTCCTCCATGTGGTAAAGAACCACCCTCGAGTGAAGAGCGTTTCCTCCAGAGATGGGAAGATCCGATGCTGGATGCATGGGGGTCCTGTAGGATCTGGCCAACCTGACAAACCTGTGATCATTGAGAACCCAGATGACCTCTTCAAACTGGGAATGGATGACATTGACTACAAAGTACTTGGTCTTGAAAACTTGGTGTTATCCCCACTGCAATTTTAGGACAGTCTTGGAGATCCAGAGAACTCTTTTGTCAACCCCATCATCGCAAACAATGCGGATATTATTCCACCTGTTTCAAATGTTAACTGTTCTGATGTTGAGTTTTTTTCGATTCAAGTTAGTGATATTTCTGTTGGTTGTTTTGCTGACACAGCACAAGATATTATCGGTACTGAAGTCCATGACGTGCTTGAACATTTGGGTTTGAATTCTGATTGTGCTACCCAAAATTTTGTTAATTCGTCCATTCTGTCGGAGATCATTGATAAGTGCTTTACTGCTGACGTACTAAATCCAGTTCCAAAAGTTGATGAAATTGTTTGTAACTGTATTAATTCATTATGTTTCAAACCAGTGTCTTCCAGCCGATGTGCTGGACATCAGTCTCTTGATGATATTATCATTGCCAAAATTGAAAATACAAGTTTCATTAGCCGTCATGGCTGTGTTGATCATTGCCAACCATGTACTGAATCAAATCAGATTGTTGGTGAAATTATCGATCCTGATATAGCGAACAATAGCGTTAACAATGATATTGTGATCTCCGAAAAACAGAACAACAGTGTAAACAATGATATTATCTCAGATATTAACAACAGTGTAAACAATGATATTATCTCGGATATAAACAACAGTGTAAACAATGATATTATCTCAGATATAAACAACAGTGTAAACAATGATATTATCTCAGATATTAACAACAGTGTAAACAATGATATTATCTCAGGTATAACCAACAGTGTAAACAATGATATTGCAATATCAGATTTTCATATAGACAACAAGAGTGCAAACAATGATATGATTCCAGATATAGACCGTAACAGTGTAAACAGTGATAATGTGATCTCCGAAATAGAACACTCTTTTTTGAACAGTTCTTGTGAGAGTAAAAGTAGTACTGCTGTGGTTAAGCCAGAAACATTTTGGTCTACAGGACTTTATTCAGAGTCAAGCGAGTCAAGACTGATATTGGAAGTCTTCGTCAAAGAATGTGCCAATCGAATTATGGATGAACTTGTCAAAACATTTTCTGATAATTACAACACCAATTTTATGACTATGCCTACTGCAAGTATGCATGAATCAAGCATGTCTAGTGCTAATTCTGATACGCTAACATCAAATACATCTAGTCCCTCTACAACTGTCTCTAAATGTGACGAGAGGAGTTATCTCCCCTTTGACCACTTATATTCTTTGTCTCAGTCACAGACAGTGGTAAGATTTGCCCTGTTGAATGTATGTAGCTTAAATAAGCGATTATTGTATGATGAGTTTGAGTCAGAAATTGTTAAACATGATATTATTATTTTTTGTGAAACCAAAACAGATGATTTGGATAATGACTGTGTTGAGAAATTCTCTAGTCTTGGTTATAAACTGTTTCTTAACAACAGGAAAATGGTATCTAACTATAGATCTGGTGGTATCGGGGTGGCTATAAAGCTATCACTTATGAAATATGCTCATATTTACAAGCCAGACAGTGATATTGTTCAGTGGTTCTCGCTTAATAAAAATATTGTAAATCTTGAGAAAGACCTACTTATTGGTGCAATTTATATCCCTCCTGAAAAATCAGAATATTCGAGTATTGATTTATTTGATAAGTTAGAAAATGATATCATGGATAAAAATTATGACAACCAGTATGTTATTAGCTTATTGGGTGATTTTAATGCATATACTAGTGACTCGGATGACTTTGTTATTCTGGACGAGGATATTCTTAGTTTTGTTGAAATTGATGAACAGATGAAATTTGATTTGAATGATAGTGTTGACCTACCTGCAGCAGGATTTAATTTTAAGCGAAAATCTGGAGATAATCATAGACCTAACAATTATGGTTATAGATTACTAGAATTATGTAAGAATCAAAATGTGCTGATTATGAATGGTAGATGTGGTAAAGATCAATATGAAGGTGCACTTACTTGTAAGGACTCAACAGTAGTTGACTATTGTATAAGCCATTTAGATTTATTTCATTATGTACACACATTTGAAGTAATGCCCTTTGACCCATTTTTATCTGATGTCCACTCATGTATTACATTTTCCCTCCGCAGTAATGTTAAATCTAATGCAGAGTCGGACATGATTAATACTGATGAAGAATCTGTTAACCCTGCTCATGAAGATGCACATACACCAGTTTTACCACGACAATGGGATCACAGTAAAGTGAAAGAGTTTGCTCAGAATGTTAATCTGACTGAGGTAAATGATTTGATCCTATCTTTAGATTCTCCAACTTGTGATATCGCAGATGCTAATAACAAGTTAACAGATATTCTTATCAGCAGTGCTATACAAACAGTTGGTGTTAAGAAACCAAACAGGTCCGGTTATAGTCTTAAGAAAGCTACCAAGCCTTGGTTTAATAAGGAGTGTGCACAAAAGAGAAAAGAATATAGAAGAGCAAACAACTTGTTTAATATATCTAAGACACCTGTCACTAGAGACATCATGTGTGTTAAGAGACGTGTATATAAGAGGACACTTGATAAATCTTTACGAGAATATAAGAAGAAATTTAAACATAAGATGAGTACTTTGAAAAGCAGTGATCCAAGAGAGTACTGGAATCTCCTTTCTTTTAAACGAAGAGATCCCTGTCCTGTTCCACTAGTTGACCTCACTGAACACTTTGAGTCATTAAACACTGATATAAACCATTCAAACAGTGATCTCCCACCTGAGTTTGATTTAAATGATGATAGTATACTTAACAGTCCCATCTCTGAAGATGAAGTTGAATATGCAATCAAAAAGCTTAAGAATGGCAAATCTCCTGGTGTGGATCTTGTATGCAACGAATATATCAAGTCTTCAAGTAATAATTCATTTATTCAATTATACACAAAACTCTTCAATCATGTGTTAGATTCAGGGGTTGTTCCTACTTCTTGGATCACTGGTTTGATCACTCCTATTTATAAGAACAAAGGAAATAAGCATGATTCTGATAATTATAGAGGCATTTCTTTACTAAGTAGCATCGGTAAGATTTTCACAAGTGTTCTTAATACCAGGTTAAATAACTATGCAGACTCTATGCAACTGATACCTGAATACCAGGCAGGGTTTAGAAGACACCATAGTACTTCTGATCATATATTTTTATTGAAATCTATTGTGGATCTTTGTCTTAGTCAGAAACAGAAACTGTTTTGTGCATTTATAGATTATCATAAAGCATTTGATTCTGTATGGCGTACTGGATTATGGTTGAAGTTAGTTAAAAGTGGTATTAATGGAAAAGTTGTTCAGGTTATATTTAACATGTATAATAATATAAGATCTTGTGTGGTAAAAGATGGAGTAAAGTCTGAGTACTTCCAGAGTTACAAAGGTGTTAGACAAGGCGAGAATCTGTCGCCATTTCTTTTTGCTATTTATCTTAACGACCTCGAGGAATTTATGCGAAAAACAGATGTGAATTGTTTACGAATTTTTGCAGATGATAAGACACAGGAAGAGTTGGATACATATTTAAAACTACTGTTAATCTTATATGCTGATGACACTTTGCTACTCGCAACCTCAGCAGAAGAGCTACAGCACTCCTTGGATGTCTTTGCAAATTATTGTAAAATTTGGAAATTTGACATTAATGCATCAAAAACTAAAATTGTCATCTTTAGTGTTAGAAAAGCTAACTACAGTAAATTTTTGTTTTATCTCAATGGAGTAAAGATCGACATTGTTGACAGTTATAAATATCTGGGTGTTTTATTCTTTTATAATGGCAACTTCTTCAGATGTAGAAAGTATCTCTTTGAACAAGCTCGTAAAGCCATGTTTGCTGTTATCCAAAAGAGTAGATGTCTTGATTTACCACTTGATGTTCAAATCGATTTATTTGAACATATGGTCCTGCCTGTATTACTCTATGGTAGTGAAGTGTGGGGTTTTGAAAACTGTGATATCATTGAGAAACTACAATTAATGTTTTATAAATTCTCCGTAAAATTAGGGAAGCGAACGTCAAATACATATATATTTGGTGAGTTTGGGTGCAGCCCTCTAAGTGTTAAAATTAAGCTTAGAATGATAAAGTTTTGGGGCAAATTATTGATAGACACCCAAGGTAAATACTCCAGTTGTATTTATGGAGCATTACTGCATTTTCATACGTCAAATATATTCTCTTCTAAGTGGCTTCTATCTATCAAAAGTATTCTTGATTCATGTGGTCTTACCAATATTTGGCTGAACCAGAATTTCCCAAACCTTACTTGGTTATACAATACTGTTAAACAACGTTTATTAGATCAACACTATCAGGAATGGAACTCTAAGCTTTCTGAAAGCTCCATGTTTGTATTATATAAGGAGTTCAAACCTAAACCATGTTTAGAAAATTATCTAGTTAAATTGCCTTATAACAAAGCTGTATCTTTATGTCGATTCCGTACAGGAAATCATAAGTTACCTATTGTGACTGGTCGTTTTAATAATGTTGAAGTCGCTGACCGGCTGTGCCAGAAATGTTCTTTGTCTAAAGTAGGTGATGAGTATCACTTTATCTTAGAATGCCCTTCATTGTCAACCATTCGTGAAAAGCATTTACCCAGGAAATATTGGGTAAGACCCTCCAAACTTAATTTTTACAATTTAATGAGTTCCGAAAAGATTGGCTTGCAATGTAAGATTTCTTCTTTCATTTTACAAGGTTTCAAAACCATTCGTATTTCCTAACAATATTTCGTTTTGGCTGAATATAGTTTGATTTACACATAGCTATATATATTTTAGGGGTTGATCAGATTTGATGTTTCATCTCCCTTCTGTTTGATTGTTGGGGTTTATCTCCCTTCTATTGTTCTGATTGAAGCGCAGTACTGTATTGCTGCCGGATATGTGGTTTGCTATTTTTGTATCTCTATGTCTTGTACAAGATTAAGAGAATAAACTTCAATTCAATTCAATTCAATTCCTTGGCCGGCATTTTGTTGACGCGACCTTGACCCCTTGAGCCGAATCACGTGACTTGCGAAGACGCAGAAGTTGTCAACATTGCAACAGCAGGTTGGTGTCTTTTATGTCAGTTTTTACTATTTTAATTTGTGGTTTCTGCTTGAACATGAACATATTTATAGAGTATGGGTACCAATGACTGGTTAACTCATACAAAATAGGACAAGGGCTGATGTATTTGTAAAAATATTGACAACTTCGTGCGATGAGTGTGTCCCATCTTGGCGCCATTGTGAAGCAAGTTTGGCACGATGTGCTGTAAAATAGTCGGTAAATAATGTTTTCAAAAACAGATTATCCGACGACTCAGAATTAGCTCAACTTGGGTGTTTATAAAGTACATATCCCTGCTTGTTTTGAGACCTTCCATTTGTTGTTGCATTCAGTAGTTCAAGTTGAGCACCAATTTAAAGGCAAAGGGTGCGGTGACTGAATTGGTGTGTTTTACAGGTTACAGTCTCGCACGTGTTGATATACACATTGTGAGTCGTCATTCTGTTCAAATATTCCACCCAAAATCGGATTGCAACCGTTTATATATGATATTATTCATATTCATATATTTTTTACTGCCTATTTAGGGCCTATATATATTCAGTAAATTAAAAGTATATCAATAATTAGCTCCCATTACTCGCGCCCCCTCCTCCGCCCTCCCCCCCTCCCCCAACACACGAATTTCAATAATTTGATTTTATTTCAGGGTTTTGTGATAATTCTTTCATATTCATATATTTTTTACTGCCTATTTAGGGCCTATACATATATTCAGTAAATTAAAATTATATCAATAATTAGCTGCTCCCATTACTCCCGCCCCCTCCTCTGCCCCCCGCCCCGCCCCTCCCCTCCCACACACAAATTTCAATAGTTTGATTTTATTCAGGGTTTTATGAAAATTCTTTCACATATTAATCTGTGAAGAAATTAAATTATTTCATTTAAATTTACTGTGACTTGTGATGCCGATTTGTTTGAGGCAACGCCACAGTCCAACTTTTTGATGATGGAATCGGCTTATTAAGGTGAAGTAGCAAAAGATGAATGTTTTTAATTACCATATCTAATAATTCTAGTGAGGAAGTCTAAAATCACCTAGCTGTCCAGAGATCTAATTTCTTTGTTTCAAATGAGGCCTCTCTGTGCGCAATATATACAAATACAAATATACAAATATGTAATAGTTTTATGATCTGAACTTGTCTCAGGCATTGGCAATGATGAATTCTTTTGGCCTTGTTAGATGACATGATCACATCAAGATATATGATTTTGCAGACTAAGCTTACCTTGGATAAAAATTCAGCGATACTGTATACGGGACATGTAAATTAGTTCAATGGCGATAAAAAAAAATGTGCTTGTTAAAGTTTGAGGCCATGATTTCCCATTATACATGTATAAACAGAATCAAGCTGATCCTATTACTTTTTAAGATCACATCAACTAAGAATGGTAGTTTTGCTGTGTGGAAAATGATACATGTACTACATTTTGATACCTAACTGTTTCTCGTGTGATAAACTTTCATTCTACACATCATATCGCCATGTGCAATATGAAAGGTATTTCATAAACATTATGTCATTAGCGCAAACAAATCAAATATGAACCTGTCCTCTAATACACAAATCATGTGTACTCTTGCTCTCATGTTGCAGAACCTAAAACCACCATTGAGTTTGGAGGGAAAGTTCAAACCTGGACACTGGCTGTCATATATGTGGAGGAGTTGAAAGTAAGATACATTCTAATTTTAATTAGCAATTAATTGCTTAAGATGAGTTTGTTATTTATTCAGTGGGTGGCACTGAACAAATTTATAACTACACATCAAAAAAATGGTTTTATAAAAACAAAAAAAAACTTTGTTTTTACATGTAGATATTAAATCTGGAAAGATCTGTAAGCTTATTCTAGAATTTTGATGTGTTTCTAGAAATAAATATATTTTCTTGTAATTTCATACATGTAAGACATAAGTGTTCAAATACGTAGTCTTTAATATCTAACTAATTACCCCAAAGTTATTTACGGTGCTAGCTTCCAGATTTACCTTCAATATTTAATGTATTAGAATCACTAATTCTGATTTTTTAAAAATATTCTAGGGCATTAAATGTCATTTTCTTATTGCAAGAAAAATAATGGGTTCATGGGGTAAAAATCTTTAAAATTTATGAGTTAAATTTTCTCATCCCATGGACAGATTATCTTTCACAAAACAAGAAAATGACAGTTTCAGTCTCAAAATGTGTTGAAGAATTCAATGTAGAATATCAATATGTAAGCTATCATCACAAGCAAAATTGGGGTAATTTATCTTGGATAGCAAAAGAATCAATTATCATTCATGTAGCATGTTTGTGAAAAAAAATGGTTTTACATCCATATTAATTAACATTCATCACTCATTTCACCACATATGGACAATTGTGAAGTAGACATTTAGATGACTTCAGTGAAAAAATAGCTCTTTAAAAGGTAGAACGAAGTATACTTGCTATGTTGATGTGATTCTATGGATCATTTAAGATTTTTCATATATATCATAACTTACATTTGTTTTGTTTTACAGCTTGAAGATTGAAATACCAGAAGTGAAGAGAAACAGAAATAAAAGACATTTTGAAAATGCAGACCCATGCTCTCTTCAATGTGGACTGGACATATTAACTCTTACATTATGATTTTTTGAGAAACAACAGAGTATTGAATGATACAGGCCTCCATATATGGAATAATACACATCCAAAATATTAAAATAACTGAATCTTTAATATCTGAACTGAGAGGAGTATAACATGGACTGATTGTGAATCAGACGGACTTGATCCATGGACTGGCTTCCAATGAATGTGGAGTCACATGTTTTTCTCTGCAGTACCATGAACACTGTTATAAATAGACTTTGAAATGTGAGATAGAGAGTACTGGTATGCCATTTGACAGAATATTCTCTAATTTTAGGTGTGTAGCAGTCCATTGCCTCCAAATGCTTTTAAAACCGAACCTTGAAAAACTGAAAGGACTTAAATATTAGGCAAAAAAAAATGTGATGCCATGTAATACAACATCCTGCGTTTTTTTTCTCTCTTAATTATTTTCTTCAGCTTTTTTCCAAATCCACCATTTGTTATGCTGGAAATGACTTCAGTAGACAGAATAAAAATTATATGACCTGCAAGTGCTTCCCAGTTGTTTATAGGACCTACAGACATTCAAAATGAATTTTATGTTTCCTGTAACCCTACGAACTCATATTTTTTGTGATAAATATAAATCAGCATCACTGTTGTTGCACATTCTCTTCCACAAGACTGAAGTCAATAAATGAGCACATCCTTTCAGTAATAATCATCCACACATGTCCAGTTCAATATCAGTTGTAAAACCACTATAGCGCTAGGTGCACCCACTTCAATTATGCATCAAAGCAAAGAAGCCAAGGGACATCTCTTTTGAGATTTGATTTGACTGGGTTCGCGCAGATGGTAATAAATATAATTTGGTAATGAATGCAGTCAAATCAAATCTTGACAGAGATTTGCCTGGGTGTGTTTGTCTCGGTATAGGAGAACAGTGGTAACATCATTCACTATATGCCGACATCAAATATATCTTCTCTTCAGTGCGCCTGCATAGTGTTCATTTTTCGCACACTGATTTAAATTGTTAATTTCTGTGAGATGCATCTACACGGTGGGTAAGAGATTTCCCATACACGTCGATGGAACGCACCATTTTCCAGACACGTGCGGATAAACGGCCACACTAGTACCAAAATATGCATTAGTCTGGCCGTTTCAACACCCCCAGTTGGGATTATTGAATGACATATCATGGAAAACGACAGGTAAGATGAGTTTTGTATAGCCTATCAAGTAACTAAGATATTAAGGAAGGATTACAACATTAAACCTGCTTTTAAGGTGATCTGGATGATTCTAACGAAGCCACACAACCTGACAGGTAACCCCTGTATTAGCTTCCCGTCGTCCGATCAAGTCATGAAAACACTGTCAAAATGCTTACCTGAGTTAATTGAAACTGCTTATGAAGCTCAATCGCGAGTATTATAAAGGTATTTTTTATTGAAATATCGGTTGATGATATTTAAACGCTTATAAGCGCGTATTGTGCAAACAAATCGCAGTGGTCCATATCCGTGCGACGGTCCGGCCATACACGAGCGTTTTAAATCATTTGCTATTCTGAAAGTTGCAAGAAACACAGCTTCTATTAGTCTGAATGAGACAGAGGCTGATCCATTCCTCATGAAAGATCCATGCACCCTACATTAGGGATGCTTCACAATGTAACACAACTGCATGCTTTGGCAACATAATGCTATCTGGCTATACGGGCTTTTTAAACCACACACTTTTTATACTTACACGGGGAATCGGTGTAGCATTCCCACGTGTTATTAAAGCGCATAAACATGAGATAAGGCATGCCACCTCACTAGGCCCATACCCCATGCAGGTAAATCGCTCCCTCGTACGATTCAGTTGTAAAGTCACATTTTTAGGGTGGAATTTTAATATCAACTTTTCGCAGGCAACTAGTCTCAATGAAACAGAACTTGCTCTGTTCCATACTACACCTGTAGCATGCGACTAAAAGCGCAAGTTTGTTTTCACATGTCAACTGTGATTGTATGCTACAAGCTGGTGCTACAAATCGCATCGTGTCAACTGATCCTGTCCACCCCGAGTCCCTCACGGGGAAGTAAACATGTATAAACATAAATTTGTATACACGTGAAACGTTTCTACTCCTATAACGTGGGATAATGGATGTTTCAGATCCACAGAGTGCGCAGGGTCCCCAAGACAAACTGTCAGGCTACTGGGAACGCACTCGGGCACTGATCCTGGCCAACGAGGGAGTTCGATTCAACCTGTCACCTTGTCTGGATCAAGGAGGTTGGAAAGGAAGACCTGTAATGACAACCAAAGCAAATTAATGCAATACTGACATATAATTCTTTGAGCAGGTATACAGGATTCAAATCGTGGTAGCGTATAATCCCTGCAAAGAAGATCCCTACTCTATGAATTATCTGTACTCTTATAGTTATCTTTAACCGAAGTTCAATAGAAAATATATACAAAATATATATAGCCCTAGCTATAACGCGAGCAGGCCTGGTCACAGCCACAGTCTGGTCACGACCGGTTCCCTCATGGATGGGTCCAGCTTCTATCTTCCTTCCCCAGGGCTTTGTGGTAGGATCCAGCGTCTATCGTCCTTCCCCAGATATACGTGGTAAGGTCCAGGCGTCTAGCTTCCTTCCCCAGGTCTTCGTTCACTCCCGTATGGATGAACACTGCGTCGTGTCTCGTCTTACACGACTAGGCCCCTCCGTGGTTATGTCCGACGTGTGTCTTCCTTCCCCCGGTCTTCCTCCCTCGGGTGGTATGGACTTCTCGTCGTCGTCGTGTCTCGTCTTACACGACTAAGCCCCTCCAAGCGTTGATAACCATCAATGGATGCGGACGGCCTGGGCACGACAGTACTATCACAGTACAAAGGCTTCTACGGCACCGGCCCGTCTCTGTAACACCGCAGGACTATTCAACTGCACGGCTCACCACAGCAGCAGACGGCACCCCTCGTAGGAATGCACCCCCAGGCTTCAGCGACCCCGCTCACGGCGACTCACTCCGCGGCCCCGCTACAAGGACGAATCATCAAGGCTAGAGTTACGGCTACACGGTCCACATAGGATCGGGCATCGATAACACACGGTGGATAGGCAGGCACCTGGTCTAGTAACCCTCTTCCTATACTACTGTATGGGCACCTGGAATCGGCACCCTCCTTCTATACTACTGTATGGTCAGCTAGTATAGGAACCCTCCTTCTATACTACTGTATGGTCAGTTGACCCTTGAACCCTCTCTCTATACTACTGCAGGGTCTTCCGCAATAGATGGGCATCTGGTCAAGGATTCCCCCTCTATATACTACTGTATGAGACAGTAGTAATCTATCATTGGCCGTGAATTACTCAATATATGTACAGGGTGGGGAGAGATCATATGCTTATGGGGCCGTGAATGGATAATCGTTTATGTAGGAACTGTGTATGAAATGCTTTAGCTATATCTTCTTCACAGGGACTCGCATCCCTTACCAGATACAGCTTAATAGATACACGAACCACAGCGCAATCTTTGAACAACTGTGCGATACGGTTGAAAGCAAAGAGAGATGCGGCTAATGTATGGCCATGCTATCGACCCTAACGCCGTTAGTTAATTCCCAGAGCTGAGCCCGTACTGGCGTACGGTAGAGAATAAGAATAACCATTGGCGATAAACGTCTATACTCTTAACTTCCAGCGCAATATCCGTTCAACTGTGCAATACGGTTGATGCCGAATAGAGATCGAAGTAGAGTAAACACGGCCCGGACATGTGAATGTAAGTGTGTGTAAATGTATGCAATGATGATGCTATAATATTCGGCGGCCTGGTCCCAAATTCGGCGGCGGCACAAATTCGGCGGCGGGCTTTCTCCGGCCCGGCAATGTACAAATTCGGCGGCGGGCTTTCTCCGGCCCGGCAATGTACTGGATTCTTCTCCCCAATATATTTGGCGTGTGCTCTCACCTCGATGTTTCTGCTGGTCTGCCTCGTTCCAGCGAGAGTCCGGCTTATATATGGCTACCGCTCTTCTGCGGATAAAGGCAGAAACACGTCGTCGAAGATGACAGCGCCCTCTTTCTTGTCACTTACAACATTTCCCGATTAGTTTATCTGGACTTCGCTGGATAAATATGGCTATGGAGGAACAAACCATAATTCATAACGGACATAACTGGTAAATCTCAGCTTCCAACTCTCTCTAGTTAATTCATACGAGGACCGCAAAGTTCACTGTCCCTCATCTGCATATTTACCGAAATCAACTTCCGCATTCCTGACTGACGTCATTCTCAGCGAAGCGAGTGGGCTTACCAGAGCTCCTATTACCGTCCCGACTGGTCGTTTGAGATAACTTCGCCGGGATTTCGAGGCATTGTCTGTCTCACGGACTATCATAGTTCATTCTAGGCAAATTACAGCGTTGAATTCCATCAGGTAAGTCAACCGCACACATAAACACAATGTAACTTTCGATTTCACAGTAGTCACGTGTCAGAACACAAGCAGTGGCTGATTAAAGGGGATCCCAAGGGGTCGTCATTCTGCACTTTCGTTACACTACCCCCGCCTTCGAAGATCATGACGCCCTCGTCATGGCTGTCGCCACGCTGCCAGTAGCACGGGTGTGCAGAATAAAACATATGTACAACGTATATACATCAGAATTACAAGACGACGGTCCTCTTGACTTCCTGGCCAAGTCGTCGTCACCTGCAATGGACATCAGGTCCACAGCAGGCCACAGCTGTCTCCCGCTGGAGTCATGCATCATGCATCTGAGGCAGTAAAGCCTCAGAATCGCCCATCCTGTGTTCGTCGTCCACAGGGGTACTTGGAGGTCGGACCTGCACCACAGGTCATCCCTCGACGATCACGGTCATCAACCGTATTTCTCCGACCATACGGTCGTGCATCTCCTGTCCACTGACAGGCTAAAACGTAGTCATTAAAGCGCCCCGGTCGCTGGATACGACGTCCACGAGTCGTTCGTGGAGGACTCCACCCCTCCGGCAAGGCCATCTGCTCTTCCGGAAGTGGCGACTAGTCTTCAACAGGAGGATCCGGCGGTAATCCAACCTCGTAATCTGCCAATCTTGGAGGACGACGGGTTCTCCGTCCACTCCTCGTCTGCCGAGGTGCTGGAGATCTCACTACGGCTGGATGCTCCACCGGATATGGATCTCCGTCGCGGGCTCCGAGTCATTCTCAGACTCGACATCACCATCATTCTCTGTAGACTCAGTGGTCTCACTATCCGACGTCTCTCTGGGGTAGAAGGGCTTAAGAAGATCATGATGGACTACACGGAGGCCACCAGCCTCGTCGGCGATGCGATATGTCACATCAGTCAGGGCTTCCTTCACAGTATAAGGCCCTCCCCACCGGTCTCGTAGTTTCCGGATCTCCCCACGCTTAGTGGCGGAAATATACAGGTAAACCTGATCACCAGGCTTGTACTTGTGGGGAAAAGCCCTCGTATCGTAGATACGTTTCTGCCGCCTCAAGCTCTTCTTCGTAGTCTCTAGGGCAAACTCGTGTATCTCAGCCATCTCATCCCGGAGATCTTCGACCCACTGTGTCGGCTCTACCTGCTGCTTCGGAGGTGCCCCCAAAGTCAGGTGCGATGGCAAGGCGATTTCCCTCCCAAACACCATCATGTTTGGGGAATATCCCGTCGTCTCATGCACGGTGGCACGGTATGACATCAGCACCAACGGAATGTGAAGGTCCCAGTCGTCCGGGTGACGGTCAATGCTGGCATGCAACATCTGGGCTAAGGTCCGGTTGAACCGTTCAATCATGCCGTTCGACTGGGGGTGATAGGGTGTAGTCCTCGTTTTTCTCATTCCGAGTATACGGCACATCCCCCGGAATACTCTGCTTTCAAACTGACGCCCCTGGTCAGAGTGGATGGCCATTGGTACGCCAAATCTGGTCACGAAGTGGTCCACGACAGCTTGGGCAACCGTCGTGGCTTCCTGATTGGGTAAGGCTACAGCTTCCACCCAACGGGTGAAATAGTCTCCGATCACGACTACGTATCGATTTCCCTGACCGGTTTCTGCCAATGGCCCGAGAATATCAACAGCCGCTCTATCCCCTGGACTTCCAGTCATCTGACCGCGATGAGGACCTCTGGGCTTCCGTCCCGCCAACTTCCTACGGTTGCACACGTCGCAACTCCGGCACCATTGCCGAACATCGGTCTGTAGACCAGGCCACATGTACGCCTGCCTCACTTTTGCCAGGGTTTTCTTCACCCCAAGGTGACCACCGGTAACACTGTCATGACACTCTTTCAAAACTTTCCGTCTGAGGGAGTGAGGGACCACCAGAAGCCGTCGTTTCACTTCTCCCCGAGCATTCACCCATCTCCGCACAAGCAAGGATCCACTCATCTCCAGTAGATCGAAGGCACCCCACAGGGTTTTAGTTACCGGTCCATATTGACTGACGTCCTCCCTGGCGGGTCGACTGCCTTTCTTTACCCACTCCAGGACAGGCTGCAGGTCTGGGTCCGCGGCCTGAGCTTGACTGAAGTCTGCAGTCGGCGGTACGATCTCCGTAACACGGGCAGCTTCCTGGACCTCGGACCCTGATCGTCCACACTGCTTGCACGGGATTCGACTCATGGCGTCAGCATTTCCGTGCTTTCGTCCGGGTCGATGCTGGATTTCAAAGTCGTAGACTCCGAGAGCTTGTATCCAGCGAGCCAATTGCCCCTCCGGTTCTTTAAACCGCATTAACCACCTCAGGGACCCATGGTCAGTGCGCAGTAGAAATTTTCGGCCAAACAGATAATGCCGAAAGTACTTGACAAAGTACACGACAGCCAGCAGTTCCCTTCTAGTCACACAGTAGGCACGTTCTGTTTTGGACAGCACCCTGCTGGCATAGGCTACGACCTTCTCCTCGCCGTTGATCTCCTGGGACAGGACGGCCCCAATGCCGAAATTGCTGGCATCTGTGTCCAGGATGAAGGACTGTCGGAAATCTGGCATCATTAACATAGGTGCGGTCGTCAGCTTCTGTCTTAGGTGGTCGAACGCCGTCTGGGCTGTATCATTCCACATAAATACCGCCTTCTTCTCCGTCAGTCGATGAAGAGGGGCTGCTACAGTCGCAAAGTCTCGTATAAAACGCCGGTAGTACCCACACAGGCCAAGAAAACTTCTGACATCCGTCTGGGAAACAGGCGTCGGCCACTCTCGTACAGCCCGAATCTTCTCTGGATCAGTACCAATCCCGTCTTGGGTCACTATATGACCAAGGTAGAGCACCTGTCGTTTCCCGATGACGCATTTCGAGGGCTTCAATTTCAGGCCGTGTTGTTGCAGCCTCTGGAAGACTCCCTCCAGTCGTTGGATCATCTCCTCGAAGGTCCGGCCAAAAACGATTATGTCGTCGAGGTACACTAAGCACGTCTCGTAACGGAAGCCTGCCAAAACTGCCTCCATTAATCGCTCGAAGGTTCCTGGAGCATTACAAAGCCCGAAAGGCATGGCCCGGAATTGGTACAGGCCCCGTCGAGTGGCAAAGGCGGTCTTACATCTGTCTTCTGGGGCTACTTCGACCTGCCAGTACCCCGACATCAGGTCGAGCGTACTCCACCGGCAGGCACCAGACAGAGAATCCAGGGAATCGTCGATTCTCGGCAGGGGGTAGGCATCTTTCTCCGTTACTTTGTTGAGGGCTCGGTAATCAACGCAGAATCGCATTTTCCCATCCTTCTTCCGTACCAGGACAACCGGAGCAGACCAAGGCCCATTAGATGGCTCAATGACTCCCCGCTAGCAGCATGTCTTCAACCTGGTCGTCTATTATTCCACGGGCATGAAGGGGCGGACGTCGTGGAGGAATCCGGATAGGTGGCGCATTCCCCGTCTTGATATGATGTTGCACCATCGTTGTTCGCCCCAAATCACTGTCATCCTTGGCGAACAAGTGGGTGAAGCGAGTAACCAAGTCTTCTACAGCTAAAGCTCTCTCAACTTCCAATCCCTCACTGGACTGTTGTACTAAGGCCCGTAGGTGCGGTGGACATCTTGGGGTTGGCACCGTTGCTTCACCAGTGGCTGGACCATCCTGGTTCAAAGGCTCTGCAGTAGGTGAAGCTGAATTATCCACTACCTCCACCTCAGTCAAACTACCACACAGGGTGCCGGCTTGTACTATGGCGGGGTCAGTGGACAGGTTAAGGAACCGCAGAGTAACCTCATGGTCACGGTCAACTTCGGCCAGGGCTCTGGCCACCATGGTTCCAGTCTTCTGCGTGAACCCAATGATATTTTCCACCATTCCGACCTCCCCCGGTAGAGCACCTCGGAAGGTCCCCGTCCCCACTGCCTCAGCTCCAGCTGGTATAGTAAAAGTCTCCGTTACAGACACCCGATGGCATTCGTGGCTCCCCACGACCTCACACTGGATATATCGGCCGCCATACTTCACCCGGTGCTTCTCCGTATCAATCGCAGTACAGTGAGTACTCAGGAAATCATAACCCAGGAGGGCATCCACGGTCAGTGTCCCAACAATCATCGTCTGAGTCCGGGTAGTCCCATCTATCGTGACCTTAAAGTCTGCCTCACCCTGTAGTGGCATAGAGGTACCATCAGCCATACGAATGGACGCAAAGGAGGGATTTCTCAATGCCGGCCTAAGTCGAGGACTCAGCTGGTTGTACACCCGCACGTTCAGAAGAGAAACTGATGCACCTGTGTCGACGCAGCACCACAATCCTACGGATCCCATCTTGGCCGGGAGATACAATCCGGCCTCACCAGAGTTATTCACCGTAGGAGATTTCGGTGGAGGTTTCGGTTGTCTAGGGGGTTGATGATCATCCGGCCTGCGCAACTCTGGACAGTTCACCCGGTAATGGCCGTCTCTTCCGCATGACCAGCATCCTGACGTACGATCATGGCTGTCGTATGGTTGTTGACGGTCACGTCTATGCCCCCATCTGGACTGGTATCGTCCTGGCCGTTTTGGTCTTGGTGGTTCGCTGTTCTTCTTAATCACCTCCATTAACCTCTTTACTTCTTCCCTCAACCGTTGATTCTCCGTCTCATCCTCTTCAGGGGGTGCGGCTGCCTTATCTCCCTCTCCCAGGGCAGTTGACTTGGCTGTCGGCCAGGGTTTCCGACGCTGGGAGATCTTGAATGCCTCCAGTTCCACGGCCGCGTGTACTGCCGCATCCAAGGTTTCAGGCCTCGTTTGCCAGACCTGAAACCTCAACTCGTCACCGATGGCGTCCAGGAACTGGTCCTTGGCTAGGGTATCCTGAACATCATCTCCGGCGTCGGGATAAGCCAGCTGTGTCAGGCGGATCAATGCCTGAGCCAGGCCTGGAAGATCTTCATCCTTTCCGCGGTACCTTGATCTCAGTTGTGACTTGTGCAGGTCCATCTGATTCGGAGGGGCAAAGCGCTTCCCTAAGGCTTCCTTCAAACGGTCGTAGTCGGTACTGCCCGGTACAAACTTAAGGCTGGTTAACACCTGCTGCGCTGACCCCCTTAAAGCGACGGCCAGGTATTGACCCTGTTGTTGGTAGGTCCATCCATTGATCACGGCGCAGTGCCCGAAGTGAGCCAAATAATCCCGCCATGGCGTGGTACCATCGTAGGTAGCGGCCTTCACCGTCGCCGTCTTCGGCCGTCTAGGTTCCCCCATGGGCGTGGATGTCTGTAACGGGTGGTCCCCCGAAACTGAAGGTGGTTCGTCCCGGCGTCTTCTTGGCGGTGACTCATCTCGCCTCGACGTCGTCCCCGATGCGGCTCCGTCTCGACCCCGTTCCAGTCCGGCCGGCCCAGAATGAATGTAATCTTCTGCCTTCGGTGGAGTCATCTCCTCACTGGCACTTTGATTTCTCAGTATCGTCGACATCTGTCCCATCATGGCGGTCACCGCTGTGCATAATGCATTTGAGACATTACGCTGGTCTTCCACCTCTCGTCTTAGATCAACGTCAGGCTGTTCATCTGCTGGCTCGCGCCCCCTCAGTCGATCTTCGGTAGACATCTCCGCTGAAGGTCGTGGCGTCTGGTCGGCCGGTGGTGTCAACAGCTCCGCTTCCAGTTCTTGCGTGGACAAGTCAAGAAGATTTCCAGAGGCCCGAGTAGCTGTAGTCGATCGCCCGGAACCTACATCTCCTCCCGTGTCACGTCGTTCCCGAGGACTCGGCGTTGTGGAAAACTTTCGTTGGGCTCCTCTTTCGTCAGGTGGTTGGCTCATGGCTTCCCACTGTCGCAACTTGGCGCCGAAATCTCCACTCCTATTCATGGTTGTCTGGGCCGGATCTTTTCTATCCGCCAGGCTTGGTCTCCTTTCCTTCGTCTCCCAGGTGTTGGCCATCCCACCGCTGCCACCAGTTGAAACGTTTCTACTTCTATAACGTGGGATAATGGATGTTTCAGATCCACAGAGTGCGCAGGGTCCCCAAGACAAACTGTCAGGCTACTGGGAACGCACTCGGGCACTGATCCTGGCCAACGAGGGAGTTCGATTCAACCTGTCACCTTGTCTGGATCAAGGAGGTTGGAAAGGAAGATCTGTAATGACAACCAAAGCAAATTAATGCAATACTGACATATAATTCCTTGAGCAGGTATACAGGATTCAAATCGTGGTAGCGTATAATCCCTGCAAAGAAGATCCCTACTCTATGAATTATCTGTACTCTTATAGTTATCTTTAACCGAAGTTCAATAGAAAATATATACAAAATATATATAGCCCTAGCTATAACGCGAGCAGGCCTGGTCACAGCCACAGTCTGGTCACGACCGGTTCTCTCATGGATGGGTCCAGCTTCTATCTTCCTTCCCCAGGGCTTTGTGGTAGGATCCAGCGTCTATCGTCCTTCCCCAGATATACGTGGTAAGGTCCAGGCGTCTAGCTTCCTTCCCCAGGTCTTCGTTCACTCCCGTATGGATGAACATTGCGTCGTGTCTCGTCTTACACGACTAGGCCCCTCCGTGGTTATGTCCGACGTGTGTCTTCCTTCCCCCGGTCTTCCTCCCTCGGGTGGTATGGACTTCTCGTCGTCGTCGTGTCTCGTCTTACACGACTAAGCCCCTCCAAGCGTTGATAACCATCAATGGATGCGGACGGCCTGGGCACGACAGTACTATCACAGTACAAAGGCTTCTACGGCACCGGCCCGTCTCTCTGTAACACCGCAGGACTATTCAACTGCACGGCTCACCACAGCAGCAGACGGCACCCCTCGTAGGAATGCACCCCCAGGCTTCAGCGACCCCGCTCACGGCGACTCACTCCGCGGCCCCGCTACAAGGACGAATCATCAAGGCTAGAGTTACGGCTACACGGTCCACATAGGATCGGGCATCGATAACACACGGTGGATAGGCAGGCACCTGGTCTAGTAACCCTCTTCCTATACTACTGTATGGGCACCTGGAATCGGCACCCTCCTTCTATACTACTGTATGGTCAGCTAGTATAGGAACCCTCCTTCTATACTACTGTATGGTCAGTTGACCCTTGAACCCTCTCTCTATACTACTGCAGGGTCTTCCGCAATAGATGGGCATCTGGTCAAGGATTCCCCCTCTATATACTACTGTATGAGACAGTAGTAATCTATCATTGGCCGTGAATTACTCAATATATGTACAGGGTGGGGAGAGATCATATTCTTATGGGGCCGTGAATGGATAATCGTTTATGTAGGAACTGTGTATGAAATGCTTTAGCTATATCTTCTTCACAGGGACTCGCATCCCTTACCAGATACAGCTTAATAGATACACGAACCACAGCGCAATCTTTGAACAACTGTGCGATACGGTTGAAAGCAAAGAGAGATGCGGCTAATGTATGGCCATGCTATCGACTCTAACGCCGTTAGTTAATTCCCAGAGCTGAGCCCGTACTGGCGTACGGTAGAGAATAAGAATAACCATTGGAGATAAACGTCTATACTCTTAACTTCCAGCGCAATATCCGTTCAACTGTGCAATACGGTTGATGCCGAATAGAGATCGAAGTAGAGTAAACACGGCCCGGACATGTGAATGTAAGTGTGTGTAAATGTATGCAATGATGATGCTATAATATTCGGCGGCCTGGTCCCAAATTCGGCGGCGGCACAAATTCGGCGGCGGGCTTTCTCCGGCCCGGCAATGTACAAATTCGGCGGCGGGCTTCTCCGGCCCGGCAATGTACTGGATTCTTCTCCCAATATATTTGGCGTGTGCTCTCACCTCGATGTTTCTGCTGGTCTGCCTCGTTCCAGCGAGAGTCCGGCTTATATATGGCTACCGCTCTTCTGCGGATAAAGGCAGAAACACGTCGTCGAAGATGACAGCGCCCTCTTTCTTGTCACTTACAACATTTCCCGATCAGTTTATCTGGACTTCGCTGGATAAATATGGCTATGGAGGAACAAACCATAATTCATAACAGACATAACTGGTAAATCTCAGCTTCCAACTCTCTCTAGTTAATTCATACGAGGACCGCAAAGTTCACTGTCCCTCATCTGCATATTTACCGTAATCGACTTCCGCATTCCTGACTGACGTCATTCTCAGCGAAGCGAGTATCTCACCAGGGCTCCTATTACCGTCCCGACTGGTCGTTTGAGATAACTTCGCCGGGATTTCGAGGCATTGTCTGTCTCACGGACTATCATAGTTCATTCTAGGCAAATTACAGCGTTGAATTCCATCAGGTAAGTCAACCGCACACATAAACACAATGTAACTTTCGATTTCACAGTAGTCACGTGTCAGAACACAAGCAGTGGCTGATTAAAGGGGATCCCAAGGGGTCGTCATTCTGCACTTTCGTTACACACGTTTTCATTGTTTTACCTGTCTTATTAAATTTTAGTTCATCAATTGCAACAGTTCGTATATAGTGTTGTCCAGTAAATGAAGGGAAATACTTTTAACGAATTCAGGAAAACAAGAAAACGAAGCAATCCGTTGAAGTTAACTTTGAATCCTCTTAAGCGACGCAGGCCATCTTCACCCCAGATAACTGGTATCCCTACAGATCAGGTGGAGGACAGATCAAAGAAGAAACGAAAAGAATTGGGTGAATCCGTTCTCCTGTCGTTTTTTGAAGAAGGTTCATATGTTTTTATTATCTTATACTTATTTATGGAACGCATATAACCAGCGACTGGTTTGTCCGTCCGTTCATAATCTCGTCTAACATTTCATATAACTGAGGTTTTTCCTCGTGATATCTTGCCTTTGATATGATTTAAAATCTGTCAAAACCTTGAATATATATATTGCAAATCCATGTCCAAGTTGTCAGACGTTTTGTACATCCGTCATATGTTCCATCCATCGTTTTCGTCTGTGAGTCATTCTGTTCGATTCATTCTGTATGTCTGTGCTATATCTATCTTACCTTTCGCGATAGGATTAGGAAATTGGGACACAAACTTGTTGAAATGTTGTAGTCGTGAGCTCTCTGTCCATTATCTCAGGTTTATTACACATGGTGGAATTTGTGGCACAAATGCTTATGAAATTCTGTACATTGTTCTAGTTTGTTTTCTCAGTCCTCTGTTTCCGCACGACTGCAGTTTGCAGCGGGGGGGGGGGCCCTTTTGCAGGGGTGATAGATGTATT